>JAYESA010000008.1:96403495-96433237 GCA_036927795.1 Iris macrosiphon
GACTTTTTGACCCGAATTTCATCGGTTTGACCCGTTCGACCTAGAATATCCCTAGAAGCTTATTTTTAATTATTTTATATCAGTTTAACTCCTTAGAACCCTGTTTAATTCTGCTTTTCGCAATAGGTTCTTGCGACGCCAGTCCGGATCTCGATCCTCATTAGTTGCTCAGGACGTCAAGCGAGTACCTACCTCTGATAGTTTCCATTTCATGATAGCGTTTATATCACCTGTTCTAGAACTGTAATACTTGATTCTGACACATTGTTACACGAGCTGGTACTAGTGGATCCCGTCATGAGATGCTATCCCCCTTACCGTGTTCAGCGGGTACTCTATCACGTGTATTTCATCATGTGCTTCGGGTATTGATTCTCATGTGCTATTATGTGCTTCTTGTGCTCTCGCCTTCGTGTGCGCGAGCTATTATCATGTACGTAGCGTGCCGTGGTTGGATCCAATAGTATTAGTGGGGGAGCCGGGGAGGGGAGCAGGAGTTGGATATGTGATCAAAGCCAAATAGTATTCATGTGTATGTCGGTTATGCAACTCACGCATAACGGAGTTATCGTAGATTATTCATGTGCAACCTAAGCCGATCACATAACGAACTTGTGCTCAAGGCACTTAGCTAGTATTCCTGTTTTCTCACATGCAGTTACTTCTCTACTTGTATTATTCTCCAGTTTACATTGCAGCTACTTTATCTGCTCCATCATGTATTTATTTTCTGTGCATCTTGTATACTTTTTTATTGCTCGTAATATACACCTTACCATGTATTTGGAGTTGCTTTCAGAGTTATATACTTCGCTCCAGTCCTGACTGGGCATATTTTTTTTCAGAGGATCCTGAGGATTTCTGTCCGACTTTCAACGGGCCGGGTGTCGAGGAGTGTTGTGACCCCGAGACTGAGCAGGGGCCCGTCGAGGAGACGCCTTTAGCGCCCTAGTTAGCTAGGTGAGTTTTTCTGGGTTGTTCCGAGATGATTATTTTGGATGATTGTACTTATTATTTTGTTGCCTGTGAGATATTGTAGACTTGGACTGTATATTTGGATATTGTATTGCTCTCCTTGGTTCTTGTTTCTTTGTGCTATCATATCGTGCTTTTATTCTTCCCTTAGTTATTGTGATTGAGAGTTCATATATATATTGCGTGGTTGCCCTCCTTTTGGAGAGAATATTGACAGATTTTGTGATATATAGATTGTTGACCTAGAACGGACCTTTACAGCGTTCTACCGCAGATTCTGCGGCGTAGGCTGGACGTACCCACGGCTCATGCCCGTTTTTCGGGTGCGGGTCGTGACACGTTTTTGGTGATGGCCCATGCAGGCCTAGTTTTTAGGTTTACCTGCAATAGGATATATGATATAGGTTAAGAAAGAGTGTGCTTAATCACAACTAGGACCCTTCCTGATTTCTTTTGTTATCTTTAATTTTTCTGAAGTTGTTTTCTTTTGCAATATTACGGTCCTTCTTTGATGATATCGTATCTTGCACCGTATTGACTTCTATTGGTCTTTACAGGATGCCTCCGAAGACACGGTCTCAGCGCACCGTTCCAGCAGCTGCCACCGAGAGGTCTGCCACCTCTCGTCCTGCTCGACTTCCGGCAGCCTCTACCGCTCCACTCGCCACTCTTGCGGTTGTGGGAGCGTCTGTTTCTCTCGAAGATCCTCTTACTCCCATCGATCCGAGAGTTACCCCAGTTGTTCCGGTGGTACCTCCTCCACCACCGCCTGCACCAGTTGATGCCACGCAGTTGTTCGCGTTCTTCAGAGAGATGATAGACGCAGCACCGCCAGGTGGATGTTATGAGGATGGGCATTGAGAATGCTCACCAGGTGGCTATGACAGCGGTAGACAGTGGCTCAGATCCAGCCACAGGCTGAGCAAGCTCAGCATCCTAGGCCGGGCACTATTATCGACTTTCAGAGGATGCGGCCCAAGGAGTTCCGGGGTACAGAGGGGATCCTGTACGCGGACGACTGGATCGAGCACATCGAGGGCATCTTCAGGCTGGCACTGATCCTAGCCAGCATGCAGATTGAGGCAGCGGGCAGCCAGATGTTCGATCTTTCCCTTACTTGGTACCGCACGGATACGCGGATAGCAGTACCGGGACTGACTTGGGAGGCTTTCAAGAAGCTTTTCAAGGAGAAGTTCTTCCCAGATGTGGCTCTCAGTGCTTTGGAGAGCCAGTTCGAGGCGCTCGTCCAGGAAAGTATGCTGGTGGACGAGTATGCAGCAGAGTTCTGCCGTCTGGGCAGATTTGTTGAGGGTTTGACTAAGGCAGCGAAGGCGCGAAAGTTCCGCAAGGGTTTGGTCATGGCGGTCAAGTCCTTGACTAGGAGTGACCGCGAGGCGACCTTCGAGCAGATTGTGAGCGACGCTCAGAGGGCTGAGGACGACTTGGAGCTGAAGACCAAGAGGAGCAGAGATGCTTCAGGAGCAGGCAGTAGTGCAGGCCCAGCCAAGAGGCTATTCCAGCAGCACCAGGGTCAGGGTCATGCGCCCTTCCGACAGGCTCCCCAGCAGCAGAGGCAGGGACAGCAGCAGGGCCAGAGGCAGCCCATCATTTGCCCTTTATGTAGAAAGCTAGGGCACGGATGGGACATTTGCAGGAAGAGGCTGGGCAGATGTTTGTTATGTGGCGCAGCAGATCACCAGCTGAAGGATTGCCCTTCAGCACTTGCTCATACAGCTCAGGGCGGAGGAGCCGCTCAGAGGGGACCAGCCAGAGCACCTGCAGCACAGCAGGGAGGACAGCCTTTGCCGATTCAGCAACAGAGGTTTGCTCAGCACCAGCAGCAGCACCGAGGAGGACAGCAAGGGCGAGCTTTTGCCTTGACTGTAGACAAGGCCGAGCCCGTTGGTGATGTGATCTCAGGTTCTATTCTTCTTGATTCCATTCCAACAACACTTGCTTTATTTGATTCTGGTGCTTCCCATAGCTTTGTGTCTGTATCTTTTGCTGTTAGACACCATCTTGTTGCTGAACCTTTAGCTAGACTCTGCAAGATCACGACCGGGGGTGGCATCATCCTAGTCAGTGATGTCTGCAGAGACCGGAGAGTTATCTTGGGAGGCCGGGAGTTGAGTGTGTGCCTACTCGTAATGCCACTTCCGAGCTACGATATTTTACTCGGGATGGATTGGTTGAGTATGCATTGTGCTAGTATAGATTATCGTAGAGGCAGAGTGTTGTTTAGTCCACCGGGTGAGCCAGAGTTTCAGTTTGCCAGAGGAGCAGTGGAGCAGACCGAGGGAGTCTTCTGCGGAGCCCTGGTGGTCGAGCCGAGGTTGCTACATCCACTGATAGAGTAGTACATGGATGTCTTTCCGGAGGAGTTGCCAGGGTTATCTCCGGATAGAGATGTGGAGTTCTCTATAGACTTGGTGCCAGGCGCGGAGCCGATATCCTAGCATATCTATAGTGTCACGCCCTAATCTTCCGCAAGCTCAATAGTCCCTGCTGAACGTGAATCACCACGTTGCATCTCTCCCGTAGGACAATCGTTCTCATCGGGACGTGATGCCGTACGAGCCTGGAGTTGCGCTCGTATAAGGCGATGTTAAACACCAATGTTATCATCGAAACGACCAAGTTGCAACGAAAGTCAAGTATTGTGTACCAAGCACACATCAGAGTAAAATGCAATGAAGCTCTCGATAGGGTCCAAATAAAATGCCACGAAGGCGATGCCACGAAGGTGATGAAATACTCTTGCTCTTTTCTCTAGCCCACAAAGGTACTTACAGTTCATACATCATGTCTCGTATATCCAAGTAGTGCCACTACGCCTGTGTACCTGAAATATTGCCCACAAATGTCGGTCAGTACACAACCGTACTGGTGTGCGGGGTAACCCACTCGTCTAAGCCGATACTAAGTAAAACAGTAAATGCAACAGTTATATGGTGATCTTTCTAGTTGAATCCTAGATTCATTTCGTGGCATAGGGATGGCATGTTAAGGAAAGATGTAAAGCAGTTTAAGCATGCAAGCATTCAACTCAAACCAATCGACAAGCAATATATATATATCCAACCCGAAGGAAAACTAGCATGAAACCCGTCCTACTCAAGCCATCGCTTGCACGATAACATAACGAACCATCAACCAAACCTCAATATCCATCCTCAACCAAAGTTTCCAAAACCAATCTCAAAGTGCACACTCTTGCCGAGGCAAGGTGGCCTCGCCTACATGAAGCACAAACCAACCAAAGTAAAGCAAACAAACTCTTATCTATATGAAGTCACTGGCAAAGCCATAAAGGACATTGATCGGACCAAGATCAATAGGACAGTCATACCTGATCCAGGGCTGGGCAGCTACTCCCTCCTGGTAGTATCGGACTACCAGCACCGTGCCCAAGACGTGATGCCCATTGTCTCCTCCATGGCCGAACGGTCCCGGTGCCCCGGAGTCCATCCCGTTCGAGGAAACAAAACTCTGTGCAACACAGGTTCTCCGTGACATACAAACACTAAGTAGGTATGACGAGAGGATCGAACGTTCTCGTCCCACCAAGCGATCCTAGACTCGTTCAATCAATATCCAACCAAAGCATCCATAACCATTCTTCCAACATATCCAACCAAGGATTCCAAAACCAAACCTCAACATATAGCCCAAAGCACCAAAATATCAAGTTATTCGATAGGCACAATGCCTCTTCTCAATACAGTGTTTCAAATTGGGTGCAACACCCCAACTCAGAACAAACCCATGGCACAATGCCCCAACAGTGGCATAATGCCCTTGCCGATGCAGTTGTTTGGTTTCGAACCACAACCGCTCGCTTTGCAAGACAAAGCGACCAAGTGATACTCGTGCACGGATGCACGCTCGCTCGCCCAAATTCTCGATGTTCCCAATGCCTCAATGTATCATTCCAACCGTCCAAGCATAATCCCAATTATTCAACCGACTGCCTCAAATGTATAATCCAACTCTAGCTCCAACTATCCAACGCGCAAATCATTTCAAGCCACAATCCTACCAAGCAAACGACGTACACTCTATGCACGCCTCAGTGTAGTGATTCCTAATATTTCAGCCCAAGTATTCAAGCCTTTACGTGTTTTCCATATTATTAGGCATGAAGGAGTAGAGGAGAAGGGAAAGAGCCCACTCACAATGTTTGATCCCGTTAAGCATCCTGTCCTGCCGATACGACCAATCTCTTGAACCCGTGGTCCGATGCAAAGCGCGATCTACTCAACTGGTATGACCGTGCGAGCAGGCCGTGCTCTCCGAATCATCCGACCGATCGGATTAAGGAAGAAGGCATTATCGCTCCAATTTAGCTATCTCAGTACTGTTTTGAATGAACACTTGTTTCCCATCGAACTCCGCTAGCCATCTGCACATGAAACCAACTCAATCAATACTTCTTCCCAAAATCCAACAAATTCAAATGTAACCAGCATTTGTTTTATTCAATCCGACCCAGCGTAACGTACCGTGCGGTTTCGGGCGTTATATAATATACTACTTAGAAATCAGGTTCGTCCACGAACCGTGCTGGTACTCATTTCCATCACATGCCGCTTGTCCAATTCCATAGATCTGCTCTATGCAATTCTCATATTCACGATCCTGACTCAGCATCTCGCTCTGCTGATTGCTCGTACAAATTCCCGATATTCCCACATCCTCCTTGCAGCTCAATACGAATTCTTCGTATCGCTTAGTTTTGGATCGTACACATATTTAAGACGTCCCTAAAATATATGCATTTCATCCGAGCTTTGCGATATCAAATTTGAACAAGTTACAAGGGTATCTTTATGTCTGAGTCATCCATTTGCTTTACTCCCAATTGAACCAAATCATGATTTTTATTCCAACATATTCGATTGAGCACTATTCTCAAATATGATAATTTTTCACCGACTCAATCAGTTCATATTCCAACTCAATCAATCGAACTATTTCTGAATCCGCACTAGCAACATCTCCAAATATATCTCATGCACCGAACGATCATCTCAACTGATACTACCCCAGCTAGGCGACTTACCTGTCACGCCCCAGTCCCAAAATACGTAGGACTAGGAATACGTAACACGCCCAGCCGTATGTATATGAACTCCAATATATGGAAAACGTATGCATACGTACGCTGTACATAAATCTCCAATCCACCAGTGGTAATATACTGTCACAACAAGTCATATGTAATCTATATCTCATCCACAGCACAATTAGTCAATAGTAATAAAGGGCTGAATAATACTGAATATCCAAATATAAGTATCGAGTCTGATAGTCAGGTGGAAACAAATCCACCACAAAATGACTATACTGAAGTAGCAACATAACTAAACGGCGGTAATAAAATCACAAGTACTCTGAGGGTAAGGCCTCCTCAGTCAGGTACGTGGAGTCAGGTCCAGGTCCGTACTCCTGTGGGTACTTCTGCTCATCCATATCTGGAAAGGGACCAGGTCCTCAGTGGGACGTAACAAGATACATAATAATATGCCAATAAGTTCTGAAATATAAACATCCAACGGGACGCCTAACCGTCTAAGTGAATGCAATTTGAGAACAATTTTTTACCAAGTGGGCTATCTGGCTACAAATATGGGATTGGCGTGACTCTCTTGGAGAATCAGAGGCCTTAAAGCATGTCGTCTTTTGAACGGCAGAGGCCGCAGTAATATGTAGTGGTCATCATCACCCGTTTCTCTGGTAGAGAATCCGGGCGTACAGGAGAAAAGTGTAAAGGAGACCAAATGCTTTACTTATTATTCTTCCCACCCCATGCTCTAAGTATGTCATATCCATGACACAATAAAACCTCTAAATAACTGCCAGGTCTACTAGCATACATAGTTTCTATCAGCAGTCATTCCTTAACGCACGGCTCTTACCTACAGGTGGCCAACCCAATACGTAACCCGGGATCTATATAAGACTCATAATCTGTGTAACAACTATGTCACGGCCATTGAACCAAATAATGCTCCATAATACTGGAGTAGTCTCATAAACAAGGTCAAATGCAAATAACTAAATAAAACAGGATCATGCTTTTTTTAGAATGTAAATAATAGTACAGTGGCAATGTATACTTGCCGAGCAAAAGTCCTGTATATTGCACGTCCAACAGTGTTTAAGTTTTTGTTGTAAGAAGAAGAAGTGGGATTTTGGGTTTGGGGTGTATTGCGTGGATATATATAGAAAATACGAGGCGGTGGAAAAACTTAGTGGTTAAGAAACTAAAACTACTGCCGTTGCTGTTTTCTTTCTTTTCATTGGGTTCGGTTTCGGTTGAGGGTTATTTAGTAATAGTGTTAAGGAGTGGTGCAATGAGAAACTTACACGTGTAGATCAGGAAAGCAAAGCAAAGTTGAGTTTTGCTTCTGTTGCTGATATTTTCTAAAGGGTATGGTTTTACACGTGGTGAAAGGAATCTTAAGTGGTGAAGGATATTACGCAGGGGATTGCTTTTACTCGTAAAGAAAGGAATTAAGCGGGTTGGATTTACGCGCAGTGAAAGAAAGAGTTTACGCAGGGTAGTTTTGCTACTGCTGTTGTTATAGTTACGCGCGGAGGAGGGAAGCAAAGTTTTACGCGCTGTTGCTGCTATTGTGGATTTTTACGCAGGGAAGTAGTATACGCGGGTTCGGGTTAGCACAAATAGGAAATTATATTTTCTATTCTTTTCTTTTTCTTATTAATAATATCTATATATATATACATATTTATACATAGAAAATTCTAAAAATTATAGGGGTGCTCATGGTTTAAACTGACAATTGACCAAAGGGTCTCCTACATGAAATAAATTTGGGAAATATTTATAATGGCTCTATAAAACCTCTAGAGGTACAAATAATAGATATTTTTAATAAATAGGATTTTCAGGATTAGGGATCTTACATTCTACCCAACTTATAAAAATTTTGTCCTCGAAATTAAAACTAAGTCACTATAGAAAGTCAAGAATGGTGTAAGATATAATTAATCAAAGTAAATTTATACCCTGGTCTATGAATAGGTCCGAAAAACGTTCACGCATGTCATCCTCGCGTTCCCATGTAGATTCTCCTGGCGAGCCATGCTTCCATGCTACATGGACCAAGGAAATAGATTGGTTTCTCAATACTTTTTCTCGACGATCAAGGATCCCCACGTGTTGCTCTTGATATGACAAGCTTGCGCAATGGTGATTTCTGAATGGTTGAGAACATATGACTGTTGTCTGCCACATATCGCCTGAGCTACGACACATAGAATACGTCATGTACTCCCTCAAGTGAAGGTGGTAGCGCAAGTCGATATGCCACTTCCCCCACTTTTTCTAGCACGTCAAATGGTCCAATATACCTTGGACTTAACTTGCCGCGTCCTCCGAATCGAATTGTGCCCCTGGTAGGTGATATCCTTAAGAATACATGATCACCCTCTTTGAACTCCAAGGGACGACGATGAAGGTCTGCCCACTGCTTCTGCCTGTCTTGCGCTGCTCGCAGGTGTCCTTGTATCTTTTTAACTGTCTTAAAAGTGTTGACCACTAACTCTGGTCCCAAAATTTGACGTTTTCCCACGTCACTCCAACATATGGGAGATCTACACTTTCTTCCATACAATGCTTCAAATGGAGCCATCTGGATGCTTGCTTGATAGCTATTGTTGTAGGAAAACTCCACAAGATGTAGGTGGTCCTCCCATGATCCCCCAAAGTCTAACATACAAGCCCTCAACATATCTTCCAATGTCTGAATAGTACATTCTGACTGCCCATCTGTTTGCGGGTGGTAAGATGTACTGAACTTCAGACGAGTTCCAAGACTTTCTTGCATGCTCCTCCAAAAATATGATGTAAAGCACGAATCTTTGTCTGATACGATACTGACTGGTATGCCGTACAATCTCATGATCTGCCTCATGTATAAGTCAGCCAGAGCTTCTGTAGATTGGCCAACTCTAAAAGGTAAAAAATGTGCTGACTTGGTGAGTCGGTCCACTATTACCCATACTGCATCTCTACCACTTGGAATTTTGGAAAAACCTGTGACGAAGTCCTTAGTGATGTGTTCCCACTTCCACTCTGGAATCGGGAGTGGTTGCAATAACCCTGCTGTTCTCTGGTGCTCTGCCTTTACTTGCTGACATACCAAACATTTAGCTACAAAGCGAGCTATTTCTCTTTTCATTCCATGCCACCAAAAATACTGTCGTGAGTCACGATACATCTTGGTGCCTCCAGGATGAATATAATATATTGAACTGTGAGCTTCTGCCATTAGCTCTTGTCGAATTTCTCCATTTGGAACATAAAGACGATTACCACATCGTAATGTCCCGTCATCATGAATGCACAGTCCTGTCTGCTCTCCGGCCTCTGTCCTTTCCTTTAATCTTCTAAATCTGGCGTCGGTAGGTAATGCTGTCTTGATTCTCTCTACTAGTGATGATTGTACTTGCAAGTTGGCTAGTATCCCATCTGTTCTGGGTAACATCACTTCAATGTCAAGACTTTGCAAGTCCTTTAATAATTTCTCATGCGTTGTCAAGAAATAAGCTGCTGGCCTTCGGCTTAACGCGTCTGCTACAACTTTAGCCTTGCCTGGATGATAATGTAGCTCTATCTCAAAATCTTTTATCAACTCGAGCCATCGACGTTGCCTCATATTTAACTCCTTCTGCGTGAAGACATACTTGAGGCTTTTGTGGTCGGTATATATTTCCACTCGTTCCCCATATAAGTAATGTCTCCATAACTTCAGAGCAAATACAACTGCTGCAAGTTCCAAGTCATGAGTTGGATAATTCTTCTCATGTACTCATAACTGTCTGGATGCATATGCAATCACCTTGCCATGCTGCATCAATACGCATCCCAAGCCTTTTTCTGATGCGTCACTGTAGATCACATAGCCTCCTGATCCTGATGGAATAGTCAATACTGGTGTTGTAGTCAGTCGTTTCTTTAATTCTTCGAAAGCGGCTTGACACTCGTTGGTCCATATGAACTCTTGATCTTTGCAAGTTAACCGAGTCATAGGTATGGCTATCCTTGAGAAGTTTTCTACGAACCGTCGGTAATATACCGCAAGTCCAAGAAAACTTCTCACCTCTGCTGCTGATTTAGGAACAGGCCATGTCTCGACTGTCGATATCTTTTCTGGATCAACAAAAATACCATCTCCTGTAATAACATGCCCAAGAAATGAGACTCTGTTCAAAAAGAGCTCACATTTACTGAGTTTTGCATATAACTGCTCTCTTCTCAATGTTTCTAGAATAATCCGTAGGTGCTTCTCGTGCTCCTCATGGCTCTTTGAATAAACAAGTATATCATCTATGAAGACGACCACGAACTGGTCCAAATATTGATGGAAGACTCGATTCATTAAGTCCAAAAAGATAGATGGAGCATTGGTCAATCCAAATGGCATGACCAGAAACTCATAATGCCCATATCTTGTTCGGAATACGGTCTTCGGAATGTCCTCCTTTCGTACCTTCACCTGGTGATATCCTGATCTCAAATCTATCTTTGAGAACACCTTGGCTCTACTGAGTTGATCAAATAAGTCAACAATACGTGGTAGTGGATATTTATTCTTCACTGTCACTGCATTTAAGGCTCTATAGTCAATGCACATACATACTGACCCATCCTTTTTGGGTACAAACAACACTGGTGCTCCCCAGGGTGATGCACTTGGTCGGATGAAACCTTTATCTTCTAGTTCCTTTAATTGTGTCTTTAGTTCATCCATCTCCTTCTTTGCCAATCTGTAAACATGTGATGCTATAGGTGCTGCTCCTGGTGTCAATTCAATTGAGAATTCTATGTCTCTATCTGGGGGTAGGCCTGGTAATTCTTCTGGAAAAACGTCTGGGAATTCTGAAATAATGGGATGATAGACAACATCGTCCATTGCGAGCTGCATACCATCATGGATTTCTGTGGATCCTCGTACAAACTCAAGTTCAGGCTGATTGGGTACCTTAAAAAGAATGCTTCCTCCAAAGAAATCGAAGAAAGCGTGGTACTTGCTCAGCCAATCCATCCCGAGTACAATATCAAAAGTTGGCATGGGAAGGACTAAGAGTCGGGCATTCATTTCTCTACCATGTATCACTATAGGACATGATCTACAATTTCTACTAACAGGTACTACTCCTCCTCCGGTAAGAATTCTAATATAACTAGGTAAAGGTGTGAAGGCAATGTTGTATTTGGCAATAAAACTAGATGATATGAATGAGTGGGTGGCTCCCGTATCAAACAATGTCACAGCAAGAAAAGTAAAAACAAGAGTGATACCTGTTATGGCATCAATCTCCTGATCCAGGTCATCCACTTCCATTGCAAAAGCTTGCCCGTTCCTCTGTGGTTGTCCTTGTCTGGCTCTCGCGAATTGATCCTCCTGGGCAGGCAGTGGTGGTCCTCCCTGAAATCCTTCTGCTGTTGGAGGTCGAGGTGCTCCTGGTCTAGTCATCTGTTGAGCTGGTTTTGGTGCTGGAAGTGCTAGCCTCTGCACTGATGGTGGAGGTGTCGATGTTTGTTGCATAGGACAGTCTTTTAGTAAATGCTGTCCAGAACCACATCTCATACACTGTCCTAGACGGACCCGACAGTCCCTCGAGATGTGTCCGCGTCTCCCATAATAATTGCATTGGGGTTTCTCTGGGATCTGGTACGGTCCTGCTTTGTGTTGGTACTGTTGTTGCTGAGCTAGAGGACGTCTGATAGGTCCTCCTTGTTGTGTCCTTGTCGGTCCTGAATGTGTTCTTGCTGGTCCTTGTTGTGTCCCCAGCTGAACTCCTTTTCCTTGGCTGATAGTTTCTTGCATTCTGGCTTCTGTCAGTAATTCGGCATAAGAGATTCGAGACTGGGAGCTAGTGTAGTGTTGGAGCTCCTTAGTCAATCCACGATGAAACTTCTTAGCCTTGGCCAAGTCATCTGGTATCAGGGCAGCGCCATATCTGCTAAGGCGGCTAAACTCAGCATCATACTCGTCCACTGTTCGGTTTCCCTATTCCAGGTGAAGGAACTGATCGTATAATGTATCTCTGACGGTGTCCAAAAAGTACTTCCTTTCGAAGTACTCCAGGAATTGCTCCCATGTCTGGTGTGTACCCAGCTGGCGTTCCATAGATTTCCACCAGTGATGAGCATTACCATCAAGAAGCGTCCTTACACCTGTCATCCACAGGTCTGTAGGTAGTTGTGATGCCTCTAATAACTTTCGAGTATGAGTGATCCAGTTGGTAGTCTCCTCTGGGCTCTCCATGCCTTTGTACGGCCTTGGACCCATCTGCACAAAGTCTTTTACTGAACCAACTCTAGCTGGAGCTAGTGCTTGAGATGGTACAGTAGTCTTTGTAGCCATCCTTTCAAGTGCCGCCAGGAATTCTTGTCTCTGTTCTGCTGCTTGTTGCCTTTGCTCTACAGCTAGTGTAGCAGCCTGTTGTTGCTGTTCCTTCATTATCATTTGGAAGAATTGAAACAGTTGTGCTTGGCCCTCCTGAGGTGTTAATGATACGGGAAGGGTCCCATTAGGTGGAACGGGAAAGTCAGATGGAACTGGATTGCGAATCTGTCCATCTGGCCCTGAAAGTCTAGGATTCGTTGAGGTTCCTCCTTGAGTCTGACCATTGACTCCAGGAGTTGTGTCACTATCACCGATAGTATATTCTTTCTGCATATCCATCTTGCTGCAGGTGATGTACACAGCATTTTTAGAAGAAGTACAAGAATTTAAATAGGATTTAAATATGAAGATAGGAGCATGAAAATACGTTGGGTATTTGTCCGCGAAAAACATAGATTCAAAACTATCAGCGTAATTCATGGTTTTAGAACTATCCGCGTAAGGCAGAGAATCAAGGAAGTTTGGCGTATAACATGGCTCTCGGAAAAGTCTGCGTAAAAGTCTGCCCGCGTAAATCTGTATAAAAGTTCTACGCGGAAAAGATTGGTTGCGTAAAGTTTATGCTGTGTAAAGTCTGCGCGGAAAATTTACCCGTGTGTAAAATCTGCGTAAAAATTGTCTGCGTAAAGTATAGCATACCTTGCAGCATAAAGTTGTACGAGTAACTCTTTATTTTCCTCGGATGAGTTTGTCAGTCAAATCAGTGAATCTGACATCTGACAAAAGTATCGCACGATGATCGAGAGGGCGGCTGTGATGATGATTTTGCACAGAGACCCAGGTTATCGTTTAGTGACAGAAGTCGTTTTACGCATCTATAAGGAAGGAAATGGGTCTTCGAAATACGCTGCCTATAGAAATGAGTTTTTTTTTTCGCTCAGGAAAGGACAAAATCAAAATGCTAAGTCAAAATGATGTTTCTTGCACAGGGCTCGAGGCATATCTCTGCATTTAATGCATGAGATTTGGTTTTACTTGGTCATGACTGGGAAAGCTAAGTATGTGATAGATACGCATTATTACCATCTATACACTTTACGCCTAATCAGGCTATTCTGCACTTCCTCAAGTTTATGCTGGGGTGTTTGTATGATTTATCATACGCAGGATTAAGAAGACTAAGGGAATGTGGGTAGCAGTTTGTCATAACCGCAGCGTAATGTTGGCAATCTTCTTTATATCTTGGCTTTTATGCCAACTAGGCGGTTTGTTTGGTTTTTACGCCAACAACAATCACCTTGTTTGATCTCTAAAAATAGGGATCCATGGCATAAAGGGTTTCTGGCGTAAACTCAGGTTATCCAAATATAGGGTGGTTGGAAGGAGGAATGAGGTTTCAGTCAAGTGTGAATGAGATCCTTATTCTCTATTCTTATACACAGGCTTGTTTGGTACAGTTACGTAACCAAGACAACATATTCAGGCTTGCATGGGCCACCACCAAAGACTTGTCACGCCCCAGTCCCAAAATACGTAGGACTAGGAATACGTAACACGTCCAGCCGTATGTATACGAACTCCAATATATGGAAAATATATGAATACGTACGCTGTACATGAATCTCCAATCCACCAGTGGTAATATACTGTCACAACAAGTCATATGTAATCTATATCTCATCCACAACACAATTAGTCAATAGTAATAAAGGGCTGAATAATACTGAATATCCAAATATAAGTATCGAGTCTGATAGTCAGGTGGAAAAAAATCCACTACAAAATAACTATAATGAATTAGCAACATAACTAAACAGCGATAATAAAGTCACAAGTACTCTGAGGGTAAGGCCTCATCAGTCAGGTACGTGGAGTCAGGTCCAGGTCCATACTCCTGTGGGTACTCCTGCTCATCCATATTTGGAAAGGGACAAGGTCTTCAGTGGGACGTAACAAGATACATAATAACATGCCAATAAGTACTGAAATATAAACATCTAACGGGACGCCTAACCGTCTAAGTGAATGCAATTTGAGAACAAATTTTTACCAAGTGGGCTATTTGGCTAAAAATATGGGATTGGCGTGACTCTCTTGGAGAATTTGAGGCCTCAACGCATGTCATCCTTTGAACGACAGGGGCCGCCAGTAGTATGTAGTGGTTATCATTACCCGTTTCTCTGGTAGAGAATCCGGGCGTACAGGAGAAAAGTGTAAAGGAGCCAAAATGCTTTACTTATTGTTCTCCCCATCCCATGCTCTAAGTATGTCATATCCATGACACAATAAAACCTCTAAATAACTGCCAGGTCTACTAGCATACAAAGTTTCTATCAGCAGTCATTCCTTAACACACGGCTCTTACGTACAGGTGGCCAACCCAATACGTAACCCGGGATCTATATGAGACTCACAATCCGTGTAACAACTATGTCACGGCCAATGAACCAAATAATGCTCCATAATACTGGGGTAGTCTCATAAACAAGGTCAAATGTAAATAACTAAATAAAACAGGATCATACTTTTATTGGAATATAAATAATAGTACAGTGGCAAGGTATACTTGCCGAACAAAAGTCCTGTATATTGCACGTCCAACAGTGTTTAAGTTTTTGTTGTAAGAAGAAGAAGTGGGGTTTTGGGTTTGGGGTGTATTGCATGGATATATATAGAAAATACGAGGCGGTGGAAAAACTTAGTGGTTAAGAAACTAAAACTATTGCCGCTGCTATTTTCTTTCTTTTCATTGGGTTCGGTTTCGATTGAGGGTTATTTAGTAATAGTGTTAAAGAGTGGTGCAATGAGAAACTTACACGTTTAGATCAGGAAAGCAAAGCAAAGTTGAGTTTTGCTTCTGTTGTTGATATTTTCTAAAGGGTATGGTTTTACGCGTGGTGAAAGGAATCTTAAGTGGTGAAGGATATTACGCAGGGGATTGCTTTTACGCGTAAAGAAAGGAATTAAGCGGGTTGGGTTTACGCGCAGTGAAAGAAAGAGTTTACGCAGGGTTATTTTGCTACTGCTGTTGTTATAGTTACGCGCGGAGAAGGGAAGCAAAGTTTTACGCGCTGTAGCTGCTATTGTGGATTTTTACGCAGGGAAGTAGTATACGCGGGTTCGGATTAGCACAAATAGGAAATTCTATTTTCTATTCTTTTCTTTTTCTTATTAATAATATATATATATATATATACATATTTATACATAGAAAATTCTAAAAATTATAGAGGTGCTCATGGTTTAAACTGGCAATTGACCAAAGGGTCTCCTACATGAAATAAATTTGGAAAACATTTATAATGGCTCTATAAAACCTCTAGAGGTACAAATAATAAATATTTTTAATAAATAGGGTTTTCAGGATTAGGGATATTATATTACCCAAATATCAAACTTTGCTTAGATCAGTTCAGCTAAACAACTTTTCCTGACATCTCAATACCTCACTGGGTGAACATCTATATTGAGATTCGTGTGATCCACGAAGATCTCGCCGCCACGCCAAAGGGATAGTGTCACCACGATTTTAAAGTGGACACACTCGCCATAATTCCTAGGTTGCGCATGGAATAGTTCTTCGCACTGCTTCCACTGCCTCGAAGCATAGAATATCACCTTTGCCTTCCGAACGAGCACACTTCCCAGACTAAGTTCCGATGCATCATGTAAATCTGAGGCAAATCTGTCCCTTCCAGTATTCGCAAGGATTTGATCTGAACGAGCCGCTGCTTTAACATCACGAGCTAGTTTCACAGTCGCCAATTCATATGAATGCTATTCCTTTCCAAGGCACGATGAGTCAGAGGCGATGCCATCGATAAAAATCTGCGACTCTGAATCTCATCAGTTGACTAGGCTATTTCCACCATCGCTCCGATCTTCCAGCTGTATCTTCAGCTGAAGACTATCCTAAGGGTCCCTCAAATCCAACACTCAATAAATAAGCCAAATCTTATCGCTCACATCCACCCTCGACGCATCCCCAAATACGCCATCGCAAGGGTCGTTCTATGGGTCTACAATATTCTATCTCTGATATGGCGGACAAGTCGCTAGGGTCAGCTGTCCCGAAGCTACGCTCGATAATTGTAAGTCATCACGATGGACAGTTACTATGAACCATGTTATATCTCATCTGTAAATCCGAATCAAAATCCAACCATTCCATCCGAGCGAACTTATGAATCCGAGAATCACGCTCGTTGAAACCGTCTTCCATCAATCCGTCGTTCTGCCCTGAATCCATCAAATTTTCGAATGGCCATGTTCGTCTACTTGCACCATCAATTGCAACGATTCTCGAAACTCGAGACTTGCTCAAATTCTTATCCGTTTGCCGCGTCCCAAAATGTACGTCCAACTTACTCGAGCAGCACAGTGATTTGCTCAATTGTTGCTCCCACATTTAGCTATCTTTAAAAGTCTGTCCGCCACAATCTTTGCCTTCCGTTGTTGCCACAATCCGTTCACGTCTTTTTGGAGAATCCGTCTACCATTGTTGCACCATTTTGCCCAAAATTCTATTTTCGCTAAACCTGAGTCGACTTCTCGAGCAGCAATATCCAAAATCCTTCAAGTCGTGTGAAACCATCGCATTGCCCCTCCAAACCAAGGTCGTGTTTCATTACTCAACCAACAGCTCAAATGTGTTGCCCAAAATCGTAGTCCATGCTCGCTATTATTCGATTCACCCATCGCTCGTTCAAGCGTATCCCAACTGTTCGTTCCAATCTCGTCCATCTCTTAAGCCCAACGATACTTCCATTTGCACAAGTCCATTCTCGATATGCTTAACTCAATATTCGCTTGCTTCATTTTCATTCTTTCCAACTCAGCCGATGTGCACCAACCAACTTGTATTCCCGTTACCCGAGTTCGTTCAGGCAATTCCTATTGATGTCCAACCAAAATATTTTCAAAGCCTTGTTCAATATGTGGTATCCCATATACCACTCCGAATCAAGTCGCTACTCGCATTACGATTTCTTGTACTGATCCAAGATCCGTTCGAACCATCCCTCATGCGTGATCCTACCATTCCCAACTCAAGGCTGACACAAAACTCAGACAATGCCTGAATTATCTAACTCTTTCCATCAATCTCGCTATGCAACTTGTGCTATGTTCCATTCTCAATGCTTCCAGCTATTCCCAAACCGTCTGATACTTTTGCTACACGAGCAACTCGTGCAACGATCGTCTTCCAAGTTGTCTAACCCAATACCCAACTGTTCCATACATTTGTTGTACGAGCAACTCGTGCAAACTTATTCTGATATTTCCAAGCCAAACTCAAACATGCTCAACCGATGCTCTATGTGATATACCCAGCCAAAATTCAAACTCCGTCCAACAATTCGCTACACGAGCAACTCGTGCAACGATCCATTCACATCGAATGTTTCTACTCACAATATGCCGCATTACCAAATCTCGTATGCCAACCAACTGATCCACTGATGCAATCAGAAACTCCCCGAACGACAAGCTAAGCCAACCCAACGAAAGCTCTCAACTTGTTGCACAAATGCAATAACGCCACCCAACTTGCTGCACGAATACAATAACGCCTAACGAGGCTAAGCGATCTAACGAAAACCAACCAAGGCAACGCAACCAAGAATAACATGCAGCCACCACCAGCAATTTATAGACTTATTGCATGAAATATCCAATGCGGCACCGAGTAGAGTCAAGAGTTAGATGACACGCGAAAGCTATTTAGAGTTTGTGATGAAGCGAAGGACCAAGTCCAAGAAAATAAACCAGGCGCTCTGATACCAATTTGTCATGCCCCAATCTCCCGCAAGCTTAATAGTCCCTGCTGAACGTGAATCACCACGTTACAGCTCTCCCGCAGGACAATCGTTCTCATCGGGACGTGATACCGTACGAGCCTGGAGTTGCGCTCGTATAAGACGATGTTGTTAAACACCAATGTTATCATCGAAACGACCAAGTTGCAACAAAAGTTAAGTATTATGTACCAAGCATGTCACGCCCCGGTCTCGCAGGGCCGTTCGTCCTCGCTTTGGTCCCTACGGAACCGATCGTCCTCGCACGGGCGTGATGCCGTGCAAGCCTAAAGTGCGCTTGCACAAGGCCAAAACTTTGAAACAAGGGCAAGTAAGCTATTCAATATCTGAAGCAGCGGCACATAACATTGCAGAAAAGTGAAGAACACAATGGCATATGAAAATAGGCGCTTTTATTGATATTCACAAATGTTACAAGCGGCACATGGCCGAGGTTACAATTCGCTCAAGCACTCTTCTCTCGATTACAATGATACCGTTCCATACATTATGTCCCTTTATACAAAGCAACTCAAAGCAGGCACAACTCGATGCGGCTCCAGGCATCGACTCCAGATTTCCGGTTCCTTGGGATGAGGCACGGCTATCGCTTCCTCGGACGAACGGGCACCTGAGAACAAGCAGACTGTTGGTGGGTCAGCACTTTATGCAAGTACTGGTAAGATAAAACAACTGAACAGAAGCTACACCCCCTGAAACCCACACTAAGTAATCATGTGGCAAAACATTGCATTACTAGTGATCTTGCTAGTTTTACCTAAGTTTATTTCATGCAGTTCAGAACTATAGTCAGATTACATCTTTGAAAACATAACTTGAAAACAGTTTGCATATCGAAACTATAAGCATACGAATCGGGACAGTGCTCTATCGTGTAGTGCGCAGCATGTATTGTGCAACACAAGTCTAACTCTTAGGGGCAAAGCTTAACTAGCATACGGATCATATCGAATCGAGGCAACGTATCAAATGGACTATCATTTAATCAAGCACACAAATAGAACTATCAATCAGAGGTCGGTCCCCGAGAAACTCAGGATCGGTAGCGGTAATCCAGCTAACCAATGACTCACATTCTGATCCTATTAGCAGCTGTGACTCATGGCTGCACATTACTGCCGAAGCAGCCGTAACCAAGGTTCATCTCTGCACTAATAGTCATTGTCCGACCGATGCGAATGCATGCAACACTATCAGATAAATTCTACGATGCAGACAAAATGAACATGCGTGCTCATGCATAAACTCATATTTCTTACCCCATAGCCGAACGGTTATCCCTGCAGCAGACACACAAGTTAGTCACAATATGCACCTTATGAACAAACTTATGAATCCATCTTCTTCTGGTGTCACAATAATAGGTATGCAAGAAGGTAAACCTAGCATGCGTCCTATCTATATGACGGTCCTGAGAAACTCATTGATGGACAACAACACCCCCCTAGATCCCGAAGGACCGGAACATCAGGGTGCTCTAACAATCCCTTCCGGACCGACCGATTCCCAGTGCCCCAGGAATCGACCGAGAGACTATTACCTTGTGCACAAGTTGTCCGAGACCAATGGAAGACAAGCAACGTTCATATTCACATTCACAAGCACATAACAATCTAATAGACACACCCCCCTGGAACCCGAAGGCACGGAACATCAGGGCGGACTATTAGACTATACTCTTCTTCTTATTCAAGCAAACACATCTTTTCACATATCTAATAGCACACCCCCCTGGAACCCGAAGGCACGGAACATCAGGGTGCACTATTAGTCTATGCATATACGAATCAAAGGCAGTAGTTCGATATAGCAAAACAGACAAGCGAAACATACTTTTTGACAAGCACGATTGATTCTTATTTAACATGCAAAAACTATCTCTTTCTTTCTTAGCATATTCAGGGAACATATTTCAGGCATTTCGTTTACTTATCTTCTTAGCATGGCAAGAGTTCGTTTGAGCTGTGTCGGTGTAACTAAGCATGTAACATTTCTATCTTTCTCTTAGCATAGCAGTAGTTCGTTCTCATTTCTGACAAGCATTTATATTCTCTTAGTTAGGCAGCGTATTTGTTTCACTGACAAGCTATGTGAGTTCTCTTATTAGCATGCTGAGTCGATTCTATCATTCTCTTATGAAAACATTCTTTTTAAGCAAACAAGCATTCAAAAACTCAGATTCATTTTTAAGTCGTGCCAGAATCAGAGAATGCAGTTCTGTCCACTCACCTTGATTAATCGGTCGGGAACTCTCCGAGAAGACTTCCGTTCGAGCAAGCAAGTCGATCCCACTTGTACATAGCGCCGACGCGGAGCGGGGCACTACATACTTACCTACCAACAAAGAGTTTCATCCTCGAAACTCAAGGAGAAACTCACGAAAACACAAGCAGCGATAGTCCTCATCCCTCGCCATCCCAAATCCAAAACTAAGCAATCCATAATCACAAATCACAAATTACATCTCAAGCAAATGAAAACAAATCCAAAAACTTTTGCCGGCATTTTCGAGAATATTTACGGACTCATTGTATGGAACGTTCACTGCATCTCACATCAGGCACATCTCAGAGTTGGAAGCAACGGAATGGGCAAGGAATCGAGTCGCTCTGATACCATTATGTCACGCCCCGGTCCCGCAGGGCCGTTCGTCCTCGCTTTGGTCCCTACTGAACCGACGGGCGTGATGCCGTGCAAGCCTAAAGTGCGCTTGCACAAGGCCAAAGCTTTGAAACAAGGGCAAGTAAGCTATTCAATATCTGAAGCAGCGGCACATAACATTGCAGAAAAGTGAAGAACACAATGACATATGAAAATAGGCTCTTTTATTGATATTCACAAATGTTACAAGCGGCACATGGCCGAGGTTACAATTCGCTCAAGCACTCTTCTCTCGATTACAATGATACCGTTCCATACATTATGTCCCTTTATACAAAGCAACTCAAAGCAGGCACAACTCGATGCGGCTCCAGGCATTGACTCCAGATTTCCGGTTCCTTGGGATGAGGCACGGCTATCGCTTCCTCGGACGAACGGGCACTTGAGAACAAGCAGACTGTTGGTGGGTCAGCACTTTATGCAAGTACTGGTGAGATAAAACAACTGAACAGAAGCTACACCCCCTGAAATCCACACTAAGTAATCATGTGGCAAAATATTGCATTACTAGTGATCTTGCTAGTTTTACCTAAGTTCATTTTATGCAGTTCAGAACTATAGTCAGATTACATCTTTGAAAACATAACTTGAAAACAGTTTGCATATCGAAACTATAAGCATACGAATCGGGACAGTGCTCTATCGTGTAGTGCGCAGCATGTATTGTGCAACACAAGTCTAACTCTTAGGGGCAAAGCTTAACTAGCATACGGATCATATCGAATCGAGGCAACGTATCAAATGGACTATCATTTAATCAAGCACACAAATAGAACTATCAATCAGAGGTCGGTCCCCGAGAAACTCAAGATCGGTAGCGGTAATCCAGCTAACCAATGACTCACATTCTGATCCTATTAGCAGCTGTGACTCATGGCTGCACATTACTGCCGAAGCAGCCGTAACCAAGGTTCAGCTCTGCACTAATAGTCATTGTCCGACCGATGCGAATGCATGCAACACTATCAGATAAATTCTACGATGCAGACAAAATGAACATGCGTGCTCATGCATAAACTCATATTTCTTACCCCATAGCCGAACGGTTATCCCTGCAGCAGACACACAAGTTAGTCACAATATGCACCTTATGAACAAACTTATGAATCCATCTTCTTCTGGTGTCACAATAATAGGTATGCAAGAAGGTAAACCTAGCATGCGCCCTATCTATATGACGGTCCTGAGAAACTCATTGATGGACAACAACACCCCCTAGATCCCGAAGGACCGGAACATCAAGGTGCTCTAACAATCCCTTCCGGACCGACCGATTCCCAGTGCCCCAGGAATCGACCGAGAGACTATTACCTTATGCACAAGTTGTCCGAGACCAATGCAAGACAAGCAACATTCACATTCACATTCACAAGCACATAACAATCTAATAGCCACACCCCCCTGGAACCCGAAGGCACGGAACATCAGGGCGGACTATTAGACTATACTCTTCTTCTTATTCAAGCAAACACATCTTTTCACATATCTAATAGCACACCCCCCTGGAACCCGAAGGCACGGAACATCAGGGTGCACTATTAGTCTATGCATATACGAATCAAAGGCAGTAGTTCGATATAGCAAAACAGACAAGCGAAACATACTTTTTGACAAGCATGATTGATTCTTATTTAACATGCAAAAACTATCTCTTTCTTTCTTAGCATATTCAGGGAACATATTTCAGGTATTTCGTTTACTTATCTTTTTAGCATGGCAAGAGTTCGTTTGAGCTGTGTCGGTGTAACTAAGCATGTAACATTTCTATCTTTCTCTTAGCATAGCAGTAGTTCGTTCTCATTTCTGACAAGCATTTATATTCTCTTAGTTAGGCAGCGTATTTGTTTCACTGACAAGCTATGTGAGTTCTCTTATTAGCATGCTGAGTCGATTCTATCATTCTCTTATGAAAACATTCTTTTTAAGCAAACAAGCATTCAAAAACTCAGATTCATTTTTAAGTCGTGCCCGAATCAGAGAATACAGTTCTGTCCACTCACCTTGATTAATCGGTCGGGAACTCTCCGAGAAGACTTCCGTTCGAGCAAGCAAGTCGATCCCACTTGTACATAGTGCCGACGCGGAGCGGGGCACTACAAAGCACACATCAGAGTAAAACACAGCGAAGCTCTCGATAGGGTCCAAATAAAATGCCACGAAGGCGATGCCACGAAGGCGATGAAATACTCTTGCTCTTTTCTCTAGCCCACAAAGGTACTTACAGTTCATACATCATGTCTCGTATATCCAAGCAGCGCCACTACGCCTGCGTACCTGAAATATTGCCCACAAACGTGGGTCAGTACACAACCATACTGGTGAGCGGGGTAACCCACTCGTCTAAGCCGACACTAAGTAAAATAGTGAATGCAACAGTTATATGGTGATCTTTCTAGTTGAATCCTAGATTCATTTCGTGGCATAGGGATGACATGTTAAGGAAAGCTGTAAAGCAGTTTAAGCATGCAAGCATTCAACTCAAACCAATCGACAAGCAATATATATATATATCCAACCCGAAGAAAAACTAGCATGAAACCCGTCCTACTCAAGCCATCGCTTGCACGATAACATAACGAACCATCAACCAAACCTCAATATCCATCCTCAACCAAAGTTTCCAAAACCAATCTCAAAGTGCACACTCTTGCCGAGGCAAGGTGGCACAAACCAACCAAAGTAAAGCAAACCAACTCTTATCTATATGAAGTCACTGGCAAAGTCATAAAGGACATTGATCGGGCCAAGATCAATAGGGCAGTCCTACCCGATCCAGGGCTGGGCAGCTACCCCCTCCTGGTGGTATCGGACTACCAGCACCGCGCCCATGACGTGATACCCATTGTCTCCTCCATGGCCGAACGGTCCAGGTGCCCCGGAGTCCATCCCGTTCGAGGAAACGAAACCCTGTGCAACACAGGTTGTCCGTGACATGCAGACACCAAGTAGGTATGACGAGAGAACGAACGTTCTCGTTCCACCAAGCGATCCTAGACTCGTTCAACCAATATCCAACCAAAGCATCCATAACCATTCTTCCAACATATCCAACCAAGGATTCCAAAACCAAACCTCAACATATAGCCCAAGGCACCAAAATATCAAGTTATTCCATAGGCACAATGCCTCTTCTCAACACAGTATTTCAAATTGGGTGCAACACCCCAACTCAGAACAAACCCATGGCATAATGCCCCAACAGTGGCACAATGCCCTCGCCGATGCAGTTGTTTGGTTTCGAACCACAACTGCTCGCTTTGCAAGACAAAGCGACCAAGTGATACTCGTGCACGGATGCACGCTCGCTCGCCCAAATTCTCGATGTTCCCAATGCCTCAATGTATCATTCCAACCGTCCAAGCATAATCCCAATTATTCAACCGACTGCCTCAAATGTATAATCCAACTCTAGCTCCAACTATCCAACGCGTAAATCATTTCAAGCCACAATCCTATCAAGCAAATGACGTACACTCTATGCACGCCTCAGTGTAGTGATTCCCAATGTTTCAGCCCAAGTATTCAAGCCTTTACATGTTTTTCATATTATTAGGCATGAAGGAGTAGAGGAGAAGGGAAAGAGCCCACTCACAATGTTTGATCCCGTTAAGCATCCTGTCCTGCCGATAAGGCCAATCCCTTGAACCCGTGGTCCGATGCAAAGCACGATCTACTCAACTGGTATGACCGTGCGAGCAGGCCGTGCTCTCCGAATTATCCGACTGATCGAATTAAGAAAGAAGGCATTATCGTTCCAATCCAACTATCTCAGTACTGTTCTGAACGAACACCTGTTTTCCATCGAACTCTGCTAGCCATCTGCACATGAAACCTACTCAATCAATACTTCTTCCCAAAATCCAATAAATTCAAATGTAACCAGCATTTTTTTTATTCAATCTTACTCAGCGTAATGCACCGTGCGATTGCGGGCGTTATATATAGAGTCAGCAACAGTGAGCTGATAGAGTTGAAGAAGCAGGTGGATGAGCTTCAGGACAAGGGATTTATCAGATCTAGTTCTTTTCCGTGGAGTGCTCCGGTACTTTTTGTGCCGAAGAAGGATGGGTCGATACAGATGTGTATCGACTACAAGGCTCTGAACAACCTCAGAATCAAGAACAAGTATCCGCTGCCGCGTATTGATGATCTTTTTGACCAGTGGAGCGGAGCGAGGGTATTTTCCATGATTGATCTGAGGACAGGCTACCACCAAGTGAAGGTCAGGAGGGAGGATATTCCGAAGACAGCTTTTCGGACCAGGTATGGACAGTATGAGTTCATGGTGATGCCGTTTGGGTTGACTAATGCCCCGACAGTGTTCATGAATCTGATGAACAAGGTATTCCATCAGCATCTGGACAGATTTGTAGTGGTGTTTATAGATGATATCTTGGTGTATTCGAAGACCTTAGAGGAGCATGAGGAGCATCTGAAGATAGTGTTGGAGACTCTCAGGAAGGAGAAGCTTTATGGAAAGCTTTCAAAGTGTGAGTTCTTCCTTGACAAGGTTGAATTCCTTGGTCATGTGGTGACTGGAGAGGGGATCTCGGTGGATCCGAGAAAGATCATGGCAGTTGAGGCATGGAGTGCTTCGAGTTCAGTAGCCGAGGTCAGGAGTTTCCTCGGACTGGCAGGTTACTATAGGAGATTTGTTCAGGATTTTTCCCGAATTGCAGAGCCATTGTCTAGGCTGACCCGGAAGGACGTGGAGTTTGTTTGGTTAGAGGAGTGCCATATCGCCTTTGATGAGCTGAAGAGGAGGTTGACGACAGCTCCAGTGTTGACGTTGCCATCAGGATATGGAGGATTCACTATCTATAGTGATGCAACGGGGAAGGGACTGGGTTGTGTATTACAGCAGAATGGGAGGGTGATTGCCTATGCTTCCAGCCAATTACGTCACATGAGCAGGTATCCGGTAGCTATGTGCCTGACTACAGATCGTTATCTTCTCGCAGATCTAGAGAGCTTGGGCATTGAGGTGATAGTGCCAGGAGTTGAGATACAGATGTGGGGACTGCAGATTCAGTCAGAGTTGGTAGACCGGATCAGGGCTACACAGTTTGAGGATGAGTCCCTGAGGAGCATCAGGGCGCAGGTTCAGATTGGTTTATCAGATGACTTCACCATTGCTGATGATGGTTCATTGCGGCACGGTACCAGGTTGTGTGTGCCGAGTGGGTCGTTACGCGAGAAGATTCTTTAGGAGGCACATCGATTCCAGTACTCTATGCATCCAGGTACCAACAAGATGTATAGAGATCTGAGACAGCATGTATGGTGGTACAGGATGAAGCGGGAGGTAGCGCGTTTCGTATCCCGATGCTTAGTGTGCCAACAGGTGAAGGCGGAGAGGCAGAGGCCAGGAGGTTTCTGCCGTTACCCATTCCGGAGTGGAAATGGGAGCATGTGACCATGGATTTTGTTTCTGGACTTCCCCGTTCTCCAGGCAGAAAGGATGCAATTTGGGTCATCGTGGACAGGTTGACCAAATCGGCCCACTTTCTACCATTCAAAGTGGGTACGTCTACAGAGAGACTAGCAGAGATGTATGTGCGCCAGATAGTCAGACTGCATGGAGTTCCTGTGAGCATAGTATCAGACCGGGATAGTCGCTTTACTTCACATTTCTGGAGGAGTCTGCAGGCTAGCTTGGGCACCCAGCTCAAGTTTAGTAGTGTATATCACCCACAGACAGATGGTCAGTCAGAGAGGACCATTCAGACACTTGAAGACATGCTTCGCACTTATGTTCTGGATTTCAGAGGCTCTTGGGAGGATCACTTGCACTTGGTAGAGTTTGCTTACAACAACAGCTACCAAGCCAGTATCGAGATGTCACCATTCGAGGCATTGTATGGACGGAGGTGTCGCACTCCGTTATCATGGGATGATGTAGGCGAGAGAGCTTTGCTTGGCCCGAAGATGGTGGTTGATGCAGCGGAGAAGGTCAAGCTCATTAGAGATAGACTTCGGGTGGCGCAGGACAGGCAACGGCATTGGGCCGATAGCCACCGGAGGCCTTTGGAGTTCGAGGTATAGCTTAGAATCTAGATTTTGTTCTTCTGTTTGCTTGTGATTGCTTGTTTTAGATTAAGTGCTGAGACCTTGTTTGTGCTAGGTTGGAGATCTGGTGTTCCTGAGGATTTCTCCGACGCGGGGTACTATTCGCTTCGGTGGAGGCGGGAAGCTTAGCCCACGTTTCGTCGGACCCTTCAGTATCCTTGAGAGGGTCGATGCCGTGGCGTATCCCAGTCACGTATTGGATCACTCGGAGATCGTGGTGGGCCCTACCCTTAGCTATCCAGAGCAGCCGGTGGAGATTCTGGATCGGCGGAAGAAGGTGTTGAGGAACCAGACTATTCCCTTGGTTCGCGTCGCGTGGAGGCATCACTCTCCGGGTGAGTCGACCTGGGAGAGGAAGGATGAAATGCGCGAGCGATACCCCTATCTCTTCGAGCCCTGAGGTATGGTTCTTTTTTTTGCATTCCTGTCCTAGTTTCGTCTTTTAATTTCGAGAACGAAATTATTTTAAGGAGGGTAGGCTTGTCACTACCCGATTCTAGAAAATAGGGTTATTTTTTATTTTTATTTGGTAAATTGTGTATTGTATATAATTAATTATATTTATATTTAATTAGTGATTGTATTATTTTTTATTGATTGTTTTAGGGGTTTGACTAGTCTGGACCCGTGTCAGACCCTAGTGGACCCATGTCCGACCCAATCCACACCCTTGTGAGACCTATTTTTGGGTTTATAAATATTTATTATATTTTTAATAGGTTGGTTGGAGAGATTAGGAGTTAATTTGAGTGCTTTTGGAACCCGAAACCCAAAACCCAAAGTGAGGAGTGGGCATTTTGGTCTTTTGGACTTATTGTAAACCCTTTTTATGCTTGGCCGGCCCTATTCCCATACTTCCAGACCCAAGCAACACAGCCCCCCCTCTTCTTTATCACTTCTTCTTCTTCTTCTTCTTCTTCTTCTTCTTCTTCTTCTTCTTATCTACTCCTTCTTCTTCTTCCTTTCTTCTTCCAATTTTCCACTTCAAGTAAGTATCCTCATTTTCTTCTCTTCCTTCTTCCATTTCTTACTTTTGTGTGAACCCTAACCCTAAATTCTTCCCCAACCTAGGTGTTTAGAGCCTAGACTTAGTGTGGAGGCTATATTTGGAGGCTTGGAGCTTGAGGGAGGTGATTTCAAGTGAATTGGAGACTTTGGCCTTGGGATTCCAACTTCCAAGAGGTAAACCATAACTTTCCCCTTACTAATTGCTCTAATATAGTGTAATTAGTGATTTAAAACCTTTCTAGACCCTAAGCCTACCCGTGGAGGAAGTTGGAACAAGTTTGGTTGTGTTTGGAGACTTTAACACTAGGTTTTGTGTCAATTTCGGGTGGAATCCGAAATTGGTCCAAATTTTGGGTGATGCCCTAGGTTAGACGGACCTAGGTAGACGTTGTCGGGTGTCTTGAGGGTTAGTGCATGTCTCTGTTCGGACACGTGAAGTCGTGTCGCGGAGAAATGGACATTTCAGGGTTTTCGTCGTCGCCAGTTCTAAGTGCGTCCGCGTTTTCGCCACGGGCCTAGAATCGATGAGTTAGCATTTTTTCTAGGATCTAGACATCGTTTAGAACCCGTGGGTAAATTTTGGGCCGATTCCGAGTTGGTTTTGTGTGCGTTTCAGGAGGTTTTTCGAACCGCACACCGCATGTTCGTTGAAATGACCGAACGGCCATTTCGACTTGGTTTCAAAGTTTCGGGCTTATGCGAGCATTGGGTTAGCTTCGGAGAGTGTGTGCTAGAGTTCTCGGGTTATATTTTATATATATTTATGTGTTTGTGCGTGTAGGGGGTGGTTGTGCGCGTGTTGGTGGTGTGTTGGGAGTGTTGTGTTGAGTTGTGTTGTGTTTTGTGTATAGGTGTTTATGTGTCTCTCTCTATATATATATATGTATGTATGTCTATATATGTATATATATTTATATATATATGTGTGTATATACCTATATTTGTGTTTGTGTATGTGTATTAGTGTGAGTATATATATATATATATATATATATATATATATATATATATATATATATATATATATATATATATGTATGAGTATGTGTATATGTATATATATATATATGTGTGTATGTATATATATATGAGTATATATATAGATATATGTATATATATATATATATATATATATATATATATATATATATATATATATATATATATATATATATATATATATAGTGTGTATATAAATATATATACATGTGTGTGGGTTTATATGTGTGAATGTGTGTGCATATATGGGTGTGTGTAAGTATATATGTATTAGTGTGTGTGTATATATGTATTAGTGTGTGTGTATATATATATTATATATATATATATATATATATATATATATATATATATATATATATATATATATGTGTGTGTGTGTGTGTGTGTGTGTCTGTGTGTTTATGTGTGTGCGTGTTTGTGTGTGTGTGGCAGTGCGAGCAGCGGGGGGGGGGGGGGGGAGCAGTGCACAGCGCGCTGCTGTGCACACATCAGCAGCAGCAATGTCAGCAGCAACAACAGCAGTGTAAGCAACAGCAGCAGCTTCGTGGCGAGCGCAGCGCCGCGTGGCGAGGCCTAGCAGGGTGTAGCAGGGTGAGGGATAAATATAGATAGATAGATTGATAGGGTAATAGATATATAAATTGATAAGTAGATAGATTATTAGATAAATAGATTGATAGATAGTTAGATAGATAGATAGATAGATTGATTGATAGATAGATATATAGATGGTTAGATAGATAGATAGGTAGATAGTTATATCTATCTATGCGTATATATATATATATATATATATATATATATATATATATATATATTATATATAT
>JAYESA010000008.1:96433337-96473337 GCA_036927795.1 Iris macrosiphon
AATTAATTAATTAAATAAATAGTTTTTAGGCATTTAAAAATAGGTCTGAGGCCCAGAAAAATCCAGGAAAATTACCCTAAGTCCAGTTTTCTATTTTACACCAAAAAAATATTATTTTCACAATATTTTAATATTGTTTAATATTAATTAAAAATTAGGTAATAATTCAAAACCCTGATTTTAATTACAGAAAATTCCCAGAAAATTCTAGAAAATTGTGAAAAATCCTAATTTTAATATTTTTTGAAAAATCAGGGGCTTACACGACCCGCACCCGGTATAGGGGCACGAGAGCGTGGGTACGTCCAGCCTACGCCGCAGCATCGGCGGTAGAATACTGTCTAGGTCACAATGCTATCTAATCATTCTCACACGAGCATCCAACTCCATAAGGAATCACAGATATCACAATATAATATGAACAATACTCAATCACATAGCTAAAGCACGATAAGATATCAAAGAAATAAATACATCAAAATGCAACTCAAGTCTAAAATAGAAATAATCTAACTCAACAGTAATATCCAAGTTTCAAAGTATGCCGAAAACAAATGGTACCATAAACTGCTAAAAGAAACTAACTAAATAACTAATAATCCCGACTAGACCTCCCGGGAATCACACCTGTGCTACCAAGTCCAAGTCTGTAGCTACTCTCCCTATGGTCCATAATATTTCGGATACCAGTCCTCTAAGGCGCAGTCTGGAAAAATATTTCCAGTTGTAGAAGCATGAAAAATATGCTGGCAAAAGCTACGCGGCGTATTGGTACAGAGCGGCGCAAACAAAGGCCTTCAGTGCCATCAGGCGTGAGAGCTCAAGGGTGCAGCGCGTCCAAAACCGCTTCGGCGTAGACGGGACCCCCCCCATCGCCTCCAGGGCGTAAAAACTCAGCCGCTCTCAAAGCAGCGTTAAAATAGCGTACGAGGAACGCTTCGTCTTCCCCGAAATGAACCTGTCAAGTCACGCAGTGAACCTGGCCTCTGACTCCTGACAAAAAGTGCTGCACGGCGACCCAGACGACGGCTGGAAACAGGTACAGACCCCTCGGGACGCACACCACAGTATGATGGCGGATCCCTGCATTTAATGCAGAGGATTGGGTTAAGATACCACCGAACCGTCGTTTACTGACGTCCCCTCAGCATAAACCGCTCTTTTTTGCACAGAGGGATACGCTGCATTATTTTACACAGGCAGACATAAGCCGGTTTACGCTCCACAGTAGACAAACCGCCTGCCACGTCAAAAGCTGCACATCGTACGGGGCTCGAGGCACGTCTCTACGTCTAATTGTACGGAGCGGTGACAGGTTCAGTCAAGGCACGTCTCTGCAACGGATGCATAGAAGGGCTGCAGACCTTCGAAACACGTCTTCGTATTTAATGCACAGGATAATGGCAAATCTCTGTAGAAGATTTGATTACATCTTCGAAAGTCGTGATTCCGGCTAAGACGTCCCCGTCAGCACTCGGGCACGGTACGCAGCGGCTTCTACGCCCATTCAAGACCTGTGCCCCTTCGGCTCTCAACGCCTCTCCGGCTTCAACGCCTCTCCGGCTCCTACGCCTATCCGGCTTCAACGCCTCTCTGGCTCCTACGCCTATCCGGCTTCAACGCCTCTCCGGCTTCTATGCCTATCCGGCTTCTACGCCTATCCGGCTTCTACGCCTATTCGGCTTCTATGCCTATCTGGCCTCTGTGCCAGGGTGACAGTCAATTGGCTTCTACGCCAACCGTTTCTACACACGGGATACCTACCTGCGTGGCTCTTACGCCGTGATCTTCGTAGCAATAGTACGCGTTGTGTTCCCTTTAGTTGGACCCGCGTCATACGCTCATTCAAAAGATCATCCATACGCAGGCATTGGTTACTTTAACCGTTGTGTAAAAGGGTATTGTACTTTCCACTCCTCGGTTTTTATACCGACGGAGTGGTCACTGTCACCAAAACTCTATAAATAGAGACCCCTATCAATGGGGAAAAGGGAGGAGAAAAAAAAGAATTATCATCCAGGAGAGAATTATCGTCCAAAGAGAGAGAGAGAGAGGGGAGAGAGCCCGGAGAGCAGGCAAAGAGCAGGGATCGACGACCTTGGCCTCGTGCGTCCAACCTCTTCTGCAACCTTCGAAGCTGCTACCTGTCTTCCACGGCACTTCTTCAACATCGTGTGGTCCAAGGGCTAAAGTGATCGACCGCAGATCAGACACCTATAGCAACTTATACCCAGATTAAATAAATTGTACTCCCACATCCTCGTATAGGATTACATTGTACAAGTTTGTTTGTAAACAGAAGGGCGCGGGTTTCGCATAAACCCCGTCATTGAAATATAATTTCATTCCTTTCGTTTAATACCACAAACAAGATGGCGACTCTGCTGGGAACATCTTTCTCTTCTGACGAGGAAGTAATTGCTCAACACGATACGGTATCCGTGGGAACCGTGAAGAAGACACTGGTCGTTCATTTCGACCAGTCTGCCTACGAAGACATGCTTCGAGCCGGGGGTAGCTCTCGCCCTCTCTCCGTCCAGGACAACAGGAAGCTGCGCAATGTGTGGATGCCCAAGACATCCTCTACTATTCCTGTGGACTCTTCGATCTCTCCGATCTCTCCGGACTCTCCGATCTCTCCGATCTCTCCGATCTCTTCGGCCAACGAGGTTGTAGCGACGCTCCCTCCGTGCCCCGCACGTAAAATTCAGTCTCCCGCTACGCGCGGTACAGACAAAACTTCGGGCGAAGCCTTAGTGCTAACCCCAAAGAATCCACTGCGCTTTACGCGTAGGAAACAGTCTCCCGCTACGCACGGTAAAGACAAAACTTCGGGCGGAGCCTCAGCGCTAACCCAGAAGCCTTCACTGCGCTTTACGCGTAGAAATCTGTCTCCCGCTCCGCGCGGTACAGACAGAACTTCCGATGGTGCCTCGGCGTCAAGACGGAAGAACAGATCTCGCTCCACGCGCAAGACATCATCTCACCTCTACGATAAACCAGATGAGCGCTGTGATCTCCGCGAAGGAAAGCAAGCGGTAGGCTACTTAACCCCTCGGCCTTCACGCCAGCGAAGGAACAGAATGCCTACCCTCCGGATCACGCGAGAAACCAATGGCCGACTAAGGGCCTCTCCAGCAACTCCTCCTGACCTACGCAAATATCTAGTCCAGAAGCGTAAAGAGAGGGGACCTTCCAACATGTCTATTACGCCTCCTAGCGAGCATCATTGTAATAGCCACAAGGTTGTGATTAATTGCTGTTGTCCCAAAACAAAACGATCGGTTTTCGACCGATTGGGCTACTCTCTGTCTTTCCAGGGAGAGGAATCCGCGCATGCGCCTGTAAACATGGCCTCACACCTGCGTAGAGGAGGGTCGAGTTCAAGACGTCATCCCTCCAAGCCCCCGAGCCGAAGGAGGTTCAGTGACATTGAAGCCGGAGTATTCCAGAACACTCGTACAAAGTCACGACAGCCAGCTCCATCCTCTTCCGATTCCGATGCTGGGGGTCGCCAAGAATCAGAAGCAGAAAGTGTAGAGTCGACTTCTACAGCGACCTATACTAATCCTTCAATGACGCCCAGGGAGATGGGAGCCTACGTCGTTGAAGATGAACGCAAGGAAGCTTCACCGTCAGGAGACGCGGAATAATGCCTCACCACGCTGGAAACATCTCTGCAACAAATACAATCCATGATGGAAAACATGCACCAGATGATGTTAACACAGCACGCAGCTATCATGGCTCAAGCGTCGGTCCCGCCAACTCAGATACGTGTGGGGGTGGACTTACCACCATCCCACCCGAGCCAAGAGCCCGCGCTGGATCAAGAGTCAGAAGTTCCTCCGCTTCCTCACTCAGAGAGTGCCTTACCTCCCGCTGGGGTTACGATACAACCAACTCCGCACCACTCCATAGCCCCGCTTCCGACTAAAAATCTGATGCGGGCAGTCCGGGAGTTGAAGGCCCAGTTTGACGCCTTGAAACACAAGGATCAGCTCAAGAAACTGGGAATCAACCAGCCCTACCCAGCTATCTGGGAGGAAGTCCCTTTCTCGCCAAGGTACAAACCTCAGACCATGGCCCTGTTCGAGGGAAAAACATCGCCGAGCCAGTACATGAATTATTTTAGCATGATGACGGTGTTGCTACAAGGGAACGACGCCCTCCTTACTCGGGTGTTCAAAGGTTGCCTCTCAGGAGTAGCCTATCAGTGGTACCGCAGCTTGGCGGATAACTGCATCACTTCCTTCGAAGACTTCAGAACTTTATTCTTCACACGGTTCTACGAGGGAGGAATGGACATGTCTATGTCCTCTCTCATCGAAGTCAAGAAAAAGAAAAAGGAAGACGTTCGCATCTTCATCGAACGTTTTCGTCAGGCCACCTTACAAATGCCTCCAGGAGTTCCCGACTCTGCATTGGTGGACATTTGTAGGAAGAACCTCCTTCCCGTGGTCTCGGTATTCACAGGACCATATCAGTTCTGTGATTGGCCCTCGTTCATCATCTCGGCGGTAGCAGCCGAAGACAATAGTCGCAAGACGCACGACAATGGCATCATGATCTCCGCCTCCGACAGAGGCAAGAGGCTATCTCCTAGCAGTGACCACCCTCGTGGTCCCAAATGGAAAGAAGCCCTGGCAATTAATACGGCCAGACCAAAGATTGCGGCAACTGCGCAAGCAAAACCCGGGACTTCCAGACCCGTTGAAGTCTACTCCTTCGACGACGACGACGTCCCGAGCATATTCGAGTGTCTCGTTAAGAGTGGCAAGATCACCCTTCAAGAGCTGAGGCGGCCCCAGGAAGTTGGCAATACTAACGACCCCAAATACTGTGTCTTCCACCGATACGTACATCACCCAACAAAGGCGTGTTACGTACTGAAAAGGAAGATCCAGGGGTTAATCGATGCTAAGGCGATCACCCTGCACAACACCGAGAAGACGGTCACGGCCAACATAATCTCTCTCCAGTTTGGCAGTCTGCCTCCCCGAACGATCCTGGATGGTGTCACGCCTATTTTTCGAGCAACGATGAACATCATCAATCTTCCTCCAGCTCGGGATCAAAATCGCAACCTGGTACCCCTAACTACCCGGCAAGGCGAGATTATGTGGGTTCATCCCGACCTGGTGTCAGAAATTGGGGAAGAGACTGATGCTATCAGAGCTAAGTCTAGAAAGAACTCCAAATGCAAACCATGCCATATGGTTGCAACTCCATAAGAAGATGAGGTGTTGGCTACAGCAACCCGATCAGGGAAAGCCTACCTCAAAGACTACGACACGAGCCCGGAAGACGCCCCAGCCACCAAGCCTTCGGGACCCGAGCCCGCCACACCAGAGACCGGTCCTTCAAGACCAACTCCAGCGGACAAGGGAAAACAAAAGGAAGTACGCTTCGATGTACCTGTGAAGAATATTCCAAACAAAGGTTTAGAGAAACCATACAACTTCGACATCCTGGCCCAACTGGCCAATACGCCAGCCAGGTTGTCCATCTTCGAGCTACTCAGGCTCTCCCAAGACACTCGTCTAGCCCTGAGTGAAGCGTTGATGCAAGCGGATGTGTGCCTAACCCAGCTCAAGTCCCCCAACGAGGAACCCGTGGCGTGCCCTCAATGCCACAGTGTGATGGAGGTGGTACCAAACATCACTTTCACCCAAGATGACATGCTGCTAAAACACAACAGGCATGACAGGCCTCTCTATCACACCGGATACATCGGTTCCATGGAAGTCGACCGGATTCACATAGATCCGGGATCGTCAATCAGCATCATTCCTCACAGTCTGCTCAGGCCGTTGAGGATCCCCACCAGCGAACTGGCCTATACCACTACTACAATTGTGGGTTTCAACGCTGGAAAGAGTAAACCATTGGGGAAGATTCGCTTGAGAATCCAGATTGGCAACCTTAGATCAGTGGCTACATGCTACGTCATTGATTCGGAGGTGTCCTACAACATCCTGCTGGGAAGACCGTGGATCCACGACCATAACATTGTCCCTTCAACTCTACATCAATGCTTCAAATATGTAGATGCCAAAGGAGCGGTGCAAACCGAGTTTGCAGACTTAAACCCGTTCAGAGGGGTGGAATCCTACTACTCCGACGCCGTGTTATACTCTCAGAGCTACACAGAAGAGGTAACGGCCCAGACAGAGAAGGAATCCCGTCGGGAGCCAGAAGAACCCTCTGTCAAACAACCTCTGTCGATCAAGGTGAAAGGACGGACTGCTCGTCCAAAGGCCACAGAGCCTATGACCGCCCACCTGAACGATGCTAGGTCAGGAAAGGGGGGTAATCCTTTGGCAATTACCTTAAACAAAAAGCCTCCACCCTTGGTCATCAACCTTCGGCGCGACAAAAAACCAAGGGATGTAAAAACTACTAACGCGGTTGCTAGTGACAATAAAAGTCCCCTTTCCCCGTACATTGACGAGATAGAACCAATAGCACAAAAATTCTTGGGAGCTATAAAGGCCTATCATCCATATGTATGGGAAGTAGCGTCATCATCCAACGTCGTCACAACGTATGGGCCCCATGAGGATTCTATCTTCATCGTCCTACCTACCTACAGCACTCAGCGTCCGATATTCTTCGGCCGTATGCGCAATCAACCAGCTATCCAAGAAGATGCTTTCGACGACGATACTGGGGAAATACAGGTTCGCCGATACAGCCCACAAGCGCTTAAGATCATGCAGAATATGGGCTACAATCTGAAGCGGAACCAAGGTCTCAACAATGGGAGGGGCAGGCATACGCCGCTGCTCAGCAACTCTTGCTACCGACAAACCTGCTTCGGGCTAGGATATCCGACCTCTCTTGCGGCTTCTGAAGATGCCATTGCCTCTCCTCAAGGCTGCTCAACGTCCTCCGACTCATCCAACGATCTCGGACAAACATTCTCGGTGAATATGGCGTCGACAGATCCCTTAGAGGCAAGCGAACAAGAATCTGAGTTATTCGAAAATGACGCTTGGGCTCAATACATGGATACGCAGTGGGAATTTCGCTTCGAGCAAAGGGAACCTCCCACTAAAGACGAAGTTGTCCAAATCGACGTTGGGGGTGAACTCTCACCAAAGCCAATATTTATCAGTAACTATCTTTCCCCAGCTGAAAGGGAAGAAATCATCCAACTGATAAAAGAATACGTCGACGTCTTCGCGTGGAATTATGAGGATATGCCAGGCCTCGATCCGAAGGTGGATACTCACAAGCTCAATATTTTGACCGACTCAAGGCCTGTCAAACAGCACCAACGCCGGTTCCACCCGGATATGATGGACGCCATTGAAGCTGAAGTCAAGAAGTTGATAGCCTGCGGCTTCATCCGTGAAGAGCAACATCCCGACTGGGTCGCCAATGTTGTCCCAGTCATGAAAAAGAATGGGAAGGTACGTATCTGCATCGATTACCGGGATCTAAATGCGGCCTGTCCCAAAGATGAATTCCCTCTTCCTATCACCGATATCATGATCAACAACACCTGTAGTTTCGAACGCATGTCTTTCATGGACGGGTTCTCGGGATACAATCAGATCAAGATGCATCCTGAAGACGAGAAGCACACTGCTTTCCGGACACCACTGGGGGTATATTGCTATACGGTCATGCCCTTCGGATTGAAGAATGCCGGGGCTACATACCAGCGGGCCATGAGTAACATATTCCATGAGCATTTACGCAAAACAGTAGAATGTTACGTAGACGACATAGCCGTCAAGAGCCGCCTCAAAGGTGATCACCTCCAAGACTTGAGGACAGTGTTCGAGCTAATGCGTCGCCATCAACTCAAGATGAACCCTACGAAATCATTTCTGGGTGTATCTAGTGGCAAGTTCTTGGGATTTGTCATCACCACCAAAGGCATCCAGGTGGACCCTGACAAAGTCCAGGCAATAGTAGAAATGCGACCACCCCATAATCTGAGGGAACTTCGGAGATTTCAAGGCCGTCTGGCCTATATCCGGCGATTCATATCCAACCTCTCGGAGAGATGTCAGCCTTTTTCTCACCTCATGAAGAAAGGTGTATCTTTCGTGTGGGACGAAACCTGTCAGCAGGCGTTCGGAGACATCAAACGCTACCTCACCAATCCGCCAGTTCTGGCACCTCCCGTCATGGGAAAACCATTCTTGCTGTACGTTCGAGCAATGGATCATTCACTAGGAGCTCTTCTTGCACAGAAGAACGACATGGGTCATGAACAAGCTATCTACTATCTCAGCAGGATGATGGTCGGGGCCGAGCACCGGTACAACCCAGTGGAGAAGGAATGCTTGGCTCTGATGTTCGCCGTCCAGAAGACACGACACTATGTCACCGGACAGACCATTCATATCATCTCCAGGATCAACCCTCTGCGGGTACTAATGAGCAAACCGAGTGTTCTTAACTTCCGACTCGCGACTTGGGCGATGCTATTAACGCCATATGACATGGTGTACGTACCGCAGAAGTCCATTAAAGGCCAAGCACTGGCTGACTTCCTAGCTGCCCATCCGATCCCGGAGTCCTCCAAGTTATACGAGGACATTCCCGACGAAGTTGCAGAATGTAACTCCGCAATGGAGACCGACGCATGGCAACTCTTCTTCGATGGGGCCTCCAGAACCGGTCCCAAGGGAAACATCGTCTCAGGAGTAGGAGTCGTCCTGGTCACTCCTGATCAGCTCGTCATCTACCGAGCATATTCTCTTAGCGAGCCCTGCTCCAACAATGTGGCAGAATACAACGCTCTGTTAATCGGGCTCTGCGCCGCCAAAGAGCTGGGGGTCGAATCCCTGGAAGCTTTCGGTGACTCTCTGCTTATCGTCAATCAAGTCAGAGGGATATATGAAGTTCGGAATCCAGACCTCATCCCCTACCACCAAGCAACGGTCGAGATAGCCATGACCTTCAAAGGATTCTTCCTGGAGCATGTAACTCGGTCTCAGAATCTGGAAGACGATGCCCTGGCCAGTCTAGCCGCAGACTTAGCCACTCCTATAAGAAGGCAGGATTCGGTAATCCTTCTTAACAGAGACTTATTCTGTGCGAAGAACAACCTTCACATAGGACGCAGCCATGCTGTGAACACGGATCTCCCCGGAAAAGACTGGAGAAGTCCCTTCATAGATTTCGTCGCATACGAAATCTTGCCGGAGGACCCCAAAGGAGCAGTGTCCATCAAGCGACGATCATTACGCTTCTATTACGATGCATCTGCACAATGCCTATATCGCCGGACCTACGACGGATTACTGTTGAGATGTCTGTCTAACGACGAAGCACAGCAGATTATCCGGGAGGCTCACGATGGCGTATGCGGAGCACACCAACCCGGTCCTAAGCTACAGGATCGCATCAGGAGAATGGGCTATTATTGGCCTACTATGATCACAGATGCGATACGGTATGCAAGACAATGCAGAGCCTGTCAGATTCACGCAGACTTCATACACCGACCATCTGAGCATCTGCATCCTACAGTTGCATCCTGGCCTTTCGAAGCGTGGGGTATGGACGTCATTGGTCCCATTCATCCGTCTTCTTCCCGAGGTCACCAGTTCATACTGGCCATCACGGACTACTTCTCCAAATGGGCAGAGGCAATCCCTCTTGCTGAGGTAAAGGCGTCTAATGTGATCAGCTTCATCAAGTATCACGTCATTTATCGCTTCGGGGTCCCCCGAAGGATAATCCATGACAACGGGCCCCAGTTCATCAGCCAAGCGTTTCATCAATTTTGCGATAAAAATCGAATACACAATATCGCCTCTACGGCATACTATCCGGCTGCTAATGGTTTGGCGGAAGCTTTCAACAAAACCATTATCAAACTCTTGAAGAAGTTCGTCTCTTCAAACAAAAGAGATTGGGACAAAAAGCTGGGGGAATGTCTCTAGACGTACCGCACAACGGTACGAACGCCGACAGGCTGTACCCCATTCTCACTGGTATACGGGAGCGAGGCAGTTCTCTCCATTAAAATCTAGATCCCGTCGCTCAGGATAGCCGTGGCTAACGGGCTGACTCAAGAAAAGAATGACCTGTTAAGGCTTCAGGAGCTAGAAGGATTAGACGAAAAATGCCTCCAAGCTCAACAGCGCATCGCGCTCTACCAAGCACGCATTTCCAGAGCTTTTAATCGTAAAGTAAAGGAAAGGGTGTTCAAAGTCGGCGAGCTAGTTTTAGCCGTAAGAAGGCCGATGATTCTTACTCACAGGAGTAAAGGCAAATTCCAGCCCAAGTGGGAAGGCCCTTATGTGATCGAGACAACATTCTCGAACGGAGCCTACAGACTAGCCCAGCCTAATGGAGACCTATTAATGGCTCCTATCAACGGCAAATTCCTGAAGAAGTACTACGCCTAATCTCCTCCACTCAGGAGGAATACGGCGAGATTTTCGTAATCCGACGAAACTACTTCAAAGAAGAAACTAGTATAGGCCCACAAATCAGTCATGTCCATGTCACCTCTGAACTGTATTTCCTTGGAGAATCTGCCATGTCCATATCACCTCTGAACAGGCTTTCCAAGATTCTGACCATCGATTATCACCTCTGATATCGATCGTCACTTCAACTAACACCCGTACTAAATCTAAGTACGCCAGTGGTGTTAGGTCCACAAAATCTGCTACGTCCATATTACCTCTAGCAGGGCTTGTCCTCAAACCTATTACTTGCACCTAGGTGCGCAAAAAGCAATAGGCCCACAAATCAGTCATGTCCATATCACCTCTGAACTGTATTTCCTTGGAGAATCTGCCATGTTCATATCACCTCTGAACAGGCTTTCCAAGATTCTGACCATCGATTATCACCTCTGATATCGATCGTCACTTCAACTAACACCCGTACTAAATCTAAGTACGCCAGTGGTGTTAGGTCCACAAAATCTGCTACGTCCATATTACCTCTAGCAGGGCTTGTCCTCAAACCTATTACTTGCACCTAGGTGCGCAAAAAGCAATAGGCCCACAAATCAGTCATATCCATATCACCTCTGAAATGTATTTTCTTGGAGAATCTGCCATGTCCATATCACCTCTGAACAGGCTTTCCAAGATTCTGACCATCGATTATCACCTCTGATATCGATCGTCACTTCAACTAACACCCGTACTAAATCTAAGTACGCCAGTGGTGTTAGGTCCACAAAATCTGCTACGTCCATATTACCTCTAGCAGGGCTTGTCCTCAAACCTATTTACTTGCACCTAGGTGCGCAACAAGTAATAGGCCCACAAAACAGCTATGTCCATATTACCTCTGAGCTGTAAACTCTAGTAAAGCCTATCACGTCTATCTCACCTTTGATAGTACTTTACCTACAAAAACTTGGCCAAAGCACGTTCTATCATGTCCGTATGACCTCTGGATAGACGTGTCCTGCTGAAGTTTACCGAGAGTTTATCACGTCCATACTACCTCTGATACCACTCTCGCCCTAACCTGTCATTTATATTCCGAAATGATGGGTCCAAAGTTAGAAAAAAGTCTCTTTTTATTCCCAAGAAAGAACAAAATTATATCTGGGAAAGCAAAAAAAAAGAGAGAGTACATCATTGCGGCGTAGCAGTCATGTCACGGATCTGCCGCGCTAGCACGGCCATCCTCTCGTCCCTAATGGCCAGAGCATCAGTACGGGCCCGCTCCAGCAGTGCCTCATTGTCACTCGAATGGGACAGTTCGGCTATCGTCCGACGCATGCCCGCACAGGCACCTTCCGCGCGATCCAGATCCCGCCGCGCTGTGCTCAGTCGACCGGCCACCACATCCAGGCCTGCCAACGACTGGGAAGCCCACTCTTCTTCCTGAGCGAGTTTCTCCCTCAACCTGTGAATCCTCGCTATATTCCCCTCGTGCTCGGATTGGCACGTTGTCTGGAGGGCGAGGATCTCATCCACGGCGGCTTTCCTCTGAATCGCCTCCAGCTGGCGAGTTCGAAGGAATTCCTTCAGGTCTTCCATCCGTTTGGCAAGATGCGCAGTCATAAGACCGTATCTGGTCTGGGCCTCAGCATCAAGACTGCCCTGAGCTAACCGTAAATACTCGTTGATGGGTTGTTCTAAACCATTAACCATCGCCTCCAGGGCATCGGCTCCCCCGGAATCGCCGAACTCCCTGACAACCCCGATCGAGAACTGGGCAGTTCTCTTCAGGCGCTCGAAATCCAGACTCTTCGCCAACACCATTGATATCATCGCTCCCAAACTGGTGTAAAAGAGGCTTATGTTGCTCAGTCAGCGCAACTAAACCCGACTGAACGCCAGGAGAGACCACGATATCAGCGAGTCCCCCACCAGAGACGATTGCAGACGAGGTAGCCACAGCTGCCGCCTCGACGGTTGGTACGACCGAAGGCAAGGTCACGGTGACAGGCTCATCCTCCTCTCGAGGCGACGAAACCACTCCGGGCGAGCTAGCCCCTGAAGGTGTTTCCTCCTCAGGATCAGGTGCCTCCGTATCACCACCAGGGGCCGGAGCAGAGCCGGAAGGCGGCTCAACGCTACACTCCCCGTGGGCTCCATCCCCTGAGAAGAAAGAACCCGAAAGTCGACATCAGTACAACGGTAACCTTTCTAAAAAGAGACATGAAAGCGACATTTACCCGGGGCCAATGGTATATATGGCGCATCTGCAGCCGAGGCAGCTAAACTTCGCTCTAAGGACGCAATGCGAACTATCATACCTCGGGAAGGAGGTGGACCAACTGACATCGCCCGCAATTCCTCCAAGTCTCCACCAAGACGCGGTCGAGGTTCGTCAACTGGAATCTCGCTAGGCACAGCAGGAGCTTTATCCGTTGCGGGTCCAGGGAAGGATCCTCCCATCTGCCATGGCCACCTAGGCGATCTCGTTCCACTACCCGGAGCAGTAGCCACAGTAGCGACCCCTAGCGAAGATCCTCCGGTGCCGCCAACCGAAACCATAGAGGGTCCCTCTCTAAAAGGCGAGGAACCTCCAGCCAAAGACTCATCCCCGACATGGGGAGATGTAGGCCCACTCCCGGTAGCTTCAACACCAAGAATGCGGAAAGGACGAGCAACTGTCTCCTTCCTCCTCTTACGAACAGAAGCCTCCTTAGGAGCAGGCGCCCTTCGCTTCTGAGGAACTACCAAAGCCCCCGCAGGCAGAGGCACTTCACACCCCGGCATCGACTCCAGGGGTTCATCCGGGGTATCAAACTCCTCACCCTAATCGGGAGAAACCGAGGGAACTTCAGCTCCTCCCCCGGCAATGGGAGAGGACACCCTAAGACTTCCGCGTATGTCGAAATCGCGGTGGAAGGTGTTGATCGCCACATAAAACTGGGCGTAAGAATGAAGGATGCGCAGCTCCGTAGAGGGGGTGACATCCGGCACGACGAAGGCTGCTCCAGTGCAACCCGTGGTGAAATACCACCATCCTCTGGCTCCATCAATGAGCCCGCCTCTGGACCTGAAGCTGGTGACGGCATTGCCCACGTGCAGCTGGCCGTACCCAAATTGCCTGGCGAACCGACTAGGCAAATAAGGCTCGAAGAAGCAATGGTCTTCACTCCTGTACAGAAGATGGGAGGGTCTAATGCAGACCAGCCAATTAAAAGCCTCCGGAGAAAGATCGGTCTTCTCTCTACCCGAGTCCTTAAGCCTCATCCCTAATTGATGGCGATCTACGGGAGGGAGAGTATAGAGGAACTTCCAGCCATGGCTGAGGTTCAATGCCAGCCGACAATCTAGAACGGTGTCCACGTTCCAGGGAGAATCCTTGTAGTTCAACAAAAAATTTCCCCCTGAGCTGCTACCAGAGCCAGGAGACATCACCCGGGGATTGTGGAGAATTAACCAACCCATCAGATACAGGTATGGTAATTCCACCCTAGGAAAACTCTCACGCCGGGCTTCATCAGCAAGCAACCCATCGGTCAGAGCTCTCAAGCCCGCCTGTATACGGCACACCATGGCAGGAAGCAAGCCCAGTCTTACCCCGAACACCAGGCGCACTGCCGGCCACAAGATGTTTCAGTAAATGCGGTCCGCGGACGCAGTACCAGGCACTACTACTCGACGCAGCCATAACGAGAGAAAACCAGCCAGCTGGGCTTCCTTGGATAGAGACCCGCGACAGCGCCTCAGGTAACTACGGGCCGTAGTACCTTCGGGGTACTTTCCTACCCTCTCAACGAGGATCTGGTCCGAAGCTTTGGCCTCCTCCATAAGGCCATCCACGACCTGGGCACTAAGCACGCCCAAATAGTTCACGGGCTCATTCTTGCCCCCCGAAACTTTCTCCAACCTGGCAGCTCTAGCTCTGTGGAAGAAAAGGTAGGACATCCACTTGGTAGTGTGGGCCAAACCAGAGGGCTCGTTGTAAAAAGTGGTGCAGGCGAGATATTGGCACATCAGCTCCTGATACACATCCGCCACCCGAGGGTCCGAATCCCCCAACTCCCGGTTGGTGGGAACATACTCTTCATACGGGGTATCCCCCATCGGCAGCCTCGAGACAACCGCCATCTCATGAAAGGCCAATCCCAACTCCCCCAGTAGAGTAGCAAAGGTCCCAGTGAGCGAAACGTATCGCTCCATCAGTGCCAAGAATAAATTATGGTTGGGAGGCAACCCGACGCTCGTCGCGCTCACAGCGGCATACAGTCCGATGCCCTCTAGCTCTTGCCGAAAGCGCTTCAAGGCCCAGTTAACTAGGCTGGTCCATCGGAGGTTTGCTGGGGTGACCCACCCATTACACCGAGGATTCTTCTTGGGGTACACCCCACCTCGTCCCATGAAGCTGTTGCAAAAAGTTGACAGTTGGACCGGCTGGATCACAGAGCTGTCTTCGCTCGGGATGCCACCCGGGTACAATCCCCGGAACAACGTCACAGGACCAGAAGGACGACTGACAAACGATCCCTGGTCAGCTCCTTTCTGATGAAAGATCTTCCCCGGCTTGCCATGAAGGTCGGGAGTCAACGTCCACGACATCTTTCTGGGATGAGTGGCATGAAAGAAAGCCGAGATGGGATAATCCCTCGGCATCGTCGGCAGGTACAGAACCAAGCTCTCGACAGCAAAGACCCAAGGTTCCCTCTTAGGCTTCGTCTGGGACCGCTTGTCGATCATGTCCCCGAAAAGGAAAGCCGGCTTTACGTACCGCTCTCCGTCTACATACGTCAGGGGCTCTCCATTGATCATACTCAGCAGTGCCCGCTCGCCCTGAGCCGCCAACAAAAATCCCCTTCCCTCAGGATACTGGGATCCGGAGAGAGGAAATGCCACGTGGGACAAGTCCTCCAGGTAGCTCGAGTGCAGCATCCCGGCGGAGGAACCCATCACCTCGGTCAGCGGAGACTCACCCAGGTTAACTACAAAGGTGCAAAGAAAGTATGTCATTACAAAAATCTTGCACAAACATACAAAACCAAAGAAACAACAAACTGTGCTCTACGCCAGGATTGTACGAATTCGGTTATTATACGCCGGGAGTCCCCTCCGCAAACGTAAAATGCTTATTTTACGACATACGCCAGTTTTCGGTAGCCAGAGCTTTTACGCTCGGAACTACGAAAATATGGCGCCTTTACGCTAGCACACGAGAAATGTGGGCATAAAAGATGAAAATGCCTCCGTGCATCATCTTCCTCAGAAGAGGCTATCAGCACAGAAGGTGACCTGGCACGGTCACGTTCAACGTGTGCAAAGGATTTTCGTTATTCTTGTCACCCCAAAGGATCTACCTCTCAGACCGGGTGCGCTGCCCGTCGGCGGGATACTTCCGGAAGGAAGTCCACCTTGCCCGACCGAAGACTCCCTCGCTAGGGCAGTGGGATAAGAAGAAGAACCTATGCTCTTTCCCTTAGCGGAGGAGGTTTGTTTCGTCGCCATTTTTGAAAGCTCGAAGTGCTCAGAGAAGGAATGAAGGAGAAAAGCTCGAACAATCAAGAACTCTCGTTCGCCGAAGACGGATGAAAAGTTTCTCTCTCCAAAGCTTGGGATATATATAGAGTCCGGATCGACTCCTCGAATCCTCGGACGGACTCCTCGAGACCCTAACCAAGTCTCGCATTAATAGTCGGATATGATTGGGTGCTACGTCAAACCACTACCCTCAAAAGACGGACAGTCAGCGAATTCAAAAAATTCTTCGCGCAAGACAGTTCAGCAGTTCTACACTAAAGGAGCTTTCTACGCTCGACAGCAACAGATCTACGATTTTACGCTCACAAGCTACAAGTCTATGGTTTTTCTCGCCCGGATGCCTTTGTGCTCGGTGGCTTTTATGCTCGAGAGGCGACAAACCTACGGCTTTACGCTCAGCAGATACCAAATCGATGATCTCACGCTCGGTGGCGCTCAGTTTACGCTCAGAAGCAACAGATCCGCAGAACTTCACGCTCGAAGAAATTCTCTTTTCAGGAGCTACAGATCCACAAGTCCTACGCTAAAGGAGCTTTCTACACTCAACAGCAACGATTCTACGGCTTTACGTTCCAGCAGCTATAAGTCTATGGTTTTTCTTGCCCGGATGCCTTTGTGCTCGATAGCTTTTACGCTCGAGAGGCGACAAACCTACGACTTCACGCTCAGGAACCACAAGTCTACGACTTCGCGCTCAACGGTGTCTTACGCCCAGACGCTACAGGCTAAGGATTTCGCACTCCGCAACTTTCCGCTTATCCAAAACAGTCCCCGACCCGGTCAAGTGCAAAGAGTTCACACAGAAGATACTCGTTCTTGACCCCAAGTACCCGAAACGGACAGAGTACAACCATTAAGAAATTACTCTTTTCGGGTCCTAAAATTGGAGGTTCATCCGGACTCCAGTCTGAACATCTCGTCTGTCAAAGATGACAAAGCTCAGCCAGAATCCTCGACCCTGTTTCAAGGGAGTTTCGAGAGATCATTCTTGAAGACGAAGACTGAACAAAGTTTTGCTCATCAGAAGCAGCAGTTCAGAACTCTACGCGGTTCCTTAGCCCTAGCAACAGGACAGTTCTAAGTGTTTAAAATGCTAAAGCAGCGCTCTATGCACTATCCGCTGCACGTAAAGAACAGGACAGAACCTAGTACTCTCTATACAGGGTCGCGTAAAGTATCAGACGTGTCGAAGCTGCACACATTCAGACTTCACGACAACATATGGCAAGTGATCATATGAAGAAAAGACGACTTTATTGAAGATTAAAATCATGATTACATATAAGGGAAACCCTGTCTACAGGGGTTTTTTCTCTACTTTTCATGATTACATATGAGGGAAACTCCGTCTACAAAAGACTCCCTCGTCGTCTGAAGATCGCGCTCAGATCTTCCTCTTCCTCCATGGCTGTTCATGACCACCACAGTCATGAACAACAAGATCCTCCATTCGCCATGGCCGATCCGGTTGGGGTTTTCTTAAACCCAACCCAATCAGGACGACAGATTACGGTTTGTCCAATCTCGTCCGCAGGGGTCTCAGGAAGAAATAAACAGTCTGCAAGCTGTGTGGTCCAAAGCGGCCCTTTCTCTCCCCTGATGTAACGCCATACAAAGTTGCTGATTATCCCGAGCAAGGAAGGCTAAGATATCCTTCCATGATCCATCGCTGCAGTGGATACTTGCTCGAAGATGCCATCTTTTTCGGCTCCCAACATGCTGGAAGAACATGATCTCCTTCTTCCTCAGATCGACCCGACGAACTCCGGCGATCATTTTAGCATGGTGATGGGAATATGGGGAAACAGGTTAACCCCCCACCTTTTTATAGGCAAAAGAGATCACAGCGGTCCCCAATAAATCCGCCATAAAGGCCGCACCGACCGTTTCAATGCTCCATTCAGAAACGTTTCGAGTCACGAGGGGCCATTCATGCTTCATTCAAAGCGTTTCAAATTCCAAAGGATTTTAAAAGCTTTGAAGGGGGTCTTGTAGAAGCATGAAAAATACGCTGGCAAAAGCTACGCGGCGTATTGATACAGAACGGCGCAAACAAAGGCCTTCAGTGCTATCAGGCGTGAGAGCTCAAGGGTGCAGCGCGTCCAAAACCGCTTCGGCGTAGACGGGACCCCCCCATCGCCTCCAGGGCGTAAAAACTCAGCCGCTCTCAAAGCAGCGTTAAAATAGCGTACGAGGAACGCTTCGTCTTCCCCGAAATGAACCTGTCAAGTCACGCAGTGAACCTGGCCTCTGACTCCTGACAAAAAGTGCTGCACGGCGACCCAGACGACGGCTGGAAACAGGCACAGACCCCTCTGGACGCACACCACAGTATGATGGCGGATCCCTGCATTTAATGCAGAGGATTGGGTTAAGATACCACCGAACCGTCGTTTACTGACGTCCCCTCAGCATAAACTGCTCTTTTTCGCACAGAGGGATACGCTGCATTATTTTACACAGGCAGGCATAAGCCGATTTACGCTCCGCAGTAGACAAACCGCCTGCCACGTCAAAAGCTGCACATCGTACGGGGCTCGAGGCACGTCTCTACGTCTAATTGTACGGAGCGGTGACAGGTTCAGTCAAGGCACGTCTCTGCAACGGATGCACAGAAGGGCTGCAGACCTTCGAAATACGTCTTCGCATTTAATGCACAGGATGATGGCAAATCTCTGTAGAAGATTTGATTACATCTTCGAAAGCCGTAATTTCGGCTAAGACGTCCCCGTCAGCACTCGAGCACGGTACGCAACGGCTTCTACGCCCATTCAAGACCTGTGCCCCTTCGGCTCTCAACGCCTCTCCGGCTTCAACGCCTCTCCGGCTTCAACGCCTCTCCGGCTCCTACGCCTATCCGGCTTCAACGCCTCTCCGGCTCCTACGCCTATCCGGCTTCAACGCCTCTCCGGCTTCTATGCCTATCCGGCTTCTACGCCTATCCGACTTCTACGCCTATTCGGCTTCTATGCCTATCTGGCCTCTATGCCAGGGTGACAGTCATTTGGCTTCTACGCCAACCGTTTCTACATACGGGATACCTACCTGCGTGGCTCTTACGCCGTGATCTTCGTAGCAATAGTACGCGTTGTGTTCCCTTTAGTTGGACCCGCGTCATACGCTCATTCAAAAGATCATCCATACGCAGGCATTGGTTACTTTAACCGTTGTGTAAAAGGGTGTTGTACTTTCCACTCCTCGGTTTTTACACCGACGGAGTGGTCACTGTCACCAAAACTCTATAAATAGAGACCCCTATCAATGGGGAAAAGGGAGGAGAAAAAAAAGAATTATCATCCAGGAGAGAATTATCGTCCAAAGAGAGAGAGAGAGAGGGAGAGAGCCCGGAGAGCAGGCAAAGAGCAGGGATCGACGACCTTGGCCTCGTGCATCCAACCTCTTCTGCAACCTTTGAAGCTGCTACCTGTCTTCCACGACACTTCTTTAACATCGTGTGGTCCAAGGGCTAAAGTGATCGACCGCAGATCAGACACCTATAGCAATTTATATCCAGATTAAATAAATTGTACTCCCACATCCTCGTATAGGATTACATTGTACAAGTTTGTTTGTAAACAAAAGGGCGCGGGTTTCGCATAAACCCCGTCATTGAAATACAATTTCATTCCTTTCGTTTAATACCACAAACATCAGTCAGGATGGAGCAAAGTACATCTCAAATAACAGTTCCAGTTAATTGATAAGGACTATAAAACAATAAATAGATGATGCTATATACTGAGGGAAGAGAATGAATAAATGCAATAACAAAATAAAAAGACAGGCAATATAGGCAATATGGTATTGTCAGTGCATATATGAAATAAAGAGAACGAGATACAATATCATATACGGGTGATGTAGTATATGAACTAAAATAGAGAACTGTAACTATCTAAGTGTTTGAAATCGTAGTTTCGAAATGTGATCGGCTTGGGAACTTGTTCGATGGCTACATGGTCTGGCTAATCATACGTGAGGTGTATGATTAACACCGTTCAATGTCTACACTTGTACGATAGGTATTTGATCACATCCCTCACTGGCAATTTCTCTACCCCCAACTAGTACTGTGGATCCAATCATGACACGTCACGATACACGATCAATGTGCAATATATTATATACAATGTCTAATATCAATGTCGTGTACAATGTCAATACGATAACCAATGTAACATCTCATGACTAAAGATCCAATCTATATACTAGTCCGTGTAGTACTGTGTCAAGAATCAGATGTAACATTTCTAAATACTTGAATTATAGAAATGATCAAATAATGAAAATTATTAGATAATGTACTCGCCTGTGGTCCTTAGCTGGTATGAATCAGAGTCCAAGTCACAGTCCAAATAGCCTATGTATTACAAATTTACCATGTCAAAAGATAATTTATTTTAATTTATTTAATTCTAGAATAATTACTCTAAATCCTATTTTAATCTTATTATTCTGATTTTTAGGTTAATTCCTAAATTTTGTCCAAAGGAACTGAATTTTATCAACTCGAGACTCATGGCACGCAAATCGAGGCGATCTGTTGACCAAAAAGTCAATCGACACAAACTCGACTTTCATGCATGATTTCCTATAGATTTCAGCGTCAAAAACATTCTAGAATTTATGGCTCATCCGAATTCAAATTCGTTTTGGAATTATGGCATATACAAATTTCGTATTATGCACCGATGGTTAAATTCTAACCTAGAAGTTCTACAGAATTAACAATATAAAAATACTTCGAATTAAATTCTGGGAAAAACATATGTCAATTATCTCGACATTATATTTCCGAAACTTTAAACGATTCATGATTCTGATTCCTGGTTCTCCCGGAATCACGAAAACATCAAAATACATCTATTTTCGGACATACTGTGTTCTACGAATTTTCTAGAATTTAATACTCATAATTTCGTAAAACAATTTATATAATCAGAAATTTAACCTCAATATCATTCTAACACAAAAAACTGGGCCTCGTTTGGAGTCCGGAGCTATGCGCAATGGCTTCTGGAAGATGAAGGAACCCTAGATGGCAATTCTCCAAAAATCGGCTCAAGGAAAACCCTAGAATTAATAACTAAACTATTATATATATAGAGGAGAGAGAGAGTGCAGCCGCGGTTCGGAGTTGACATGTGTCAGCCATCCATGCAGCCCCACCCAAATTGGACGATCAAGGTTTGATCCGGCTCGGCTCAGCTGAGTCCGAGTCGAACTCTGACTCGGCTCGGCTCGAGGTCGGCTCGGCTCGCACCCACCCCGCGGTCACTGACAGGCGAGCCTGGCACTGTTCGCTGCGGGAGGCTGACAGGTGGGCCCCCTGTTTGCTGACTGGGCAGAATTAATTACTTTTTGGGTTTTCTTTTTCAGAAACTAGTTTTTAATTCAGTTTTTCATAATTAACTCAAAATAAATGCTAAAAATCATCAAAAAATTCTCAAAACATTCTAGAAAATATATTTTATTATTTAGAAAATATATTTTATTATTTAGAACATAAAATAAAAGTTTGGGATATTTTTAGTTAAGTTTGAACCTAAAATAAATTCTTGAAAGTTCTAGGAAATTAGGGTTACTAGTTTTTAATTAAATAAAAATTATGGAAAAATCTCAATAGCCCCAAATTAACCTAATAACAATATTTAAGCACGAATTTCAGGATACGGAGATTACAAGTCTACCCACCTAAAAAAAATTTCATCCTCGAAATTTAAAATCCTTAATTTTTTTATTTTATTTTATTCTTTTATTTTTTTTTTTACCATCAAAATTTAAATTCATCAAACCGTATAATCATGAAGTAAATCCATATTATTATTGCACGGTCTTCAAAATTCTATAAATATTATATTCCTAAAAATCCTCAAATTTAAAATTGAATTCCATTCGTATCATAATCTCCTAAAAAAAAAAAAATTTAAAGTAAATTGCTAAAGACAAAATTTACTATCCAATCCTTCAATTGAAATCCAATCAATGCGTATTTTAAAAATCTTATCCCAAAATTTGAATTCAAATACTAATCCATTTGTGTTCTTATTCCTCGATTTTTTTTCCACATAATACTCAATGATGTAATACTTATGAAACCTCCAACACAATATTCAAAATATAAGTTCATACTTGCAGTCCAATAAATATATTGATAACCTTCTTAAATTCCTCAAAATTCAATGATAAATTCAATCATTTCATAATCTTCATAAAAATCAATGATTTAACAAAATCGTCAATTCTGCCATATTAAATTTCTAACTCTTTATTTAATTTAATATTTCTCCTCGAAATTTAAGGTACCTTGTCTCTCATTGTCAAGTCATAACCTCTTCATTAACTCCTTGCTACGGTCAACACCAATAATTACGGTCTAAGAAAATTCTACCTACAGTATCATTACTAACTATAATGGCACCTATTATAGAACTATTGCTACAAGGTACTACGCTACGGGTTAACTCTAGATTGATGCCTACTTCTCACATGTCCAACTAAGAAATACTTACAAACTCACAAGTCATACTCAGTCAACACTAATACAAGACATAGACATAATTATAAGTCACCCATTATCACACTAACAAGGAATCCTAATGGGAAGAAACTCTAGGAGGAACTGGACTAAGGAACTGAAGGTATTCCTACTGCTAGTAAAGAAAAGAAGCGACGGAACAAAGTCCTGTAATAACAGGAGTGGATAAGTATTGAGATGATACTTTAAGAACAAATTTAAGATACAACCTGATAATCATACACGTCTGTCCAAAATCATGACACTAGAATCCTCGCCACGCCAGTAAGCATAGATGCGATGAACGATAGATTCCATAACTTAGGTATGCAACTCTATAATCATGTCGTCTAGAATCCTCGCTGTGCCGACTAGTATATGTATTGCCCCGCTCTGCATAGGCACTATGTACAAGTGAGATCGCCTTGCTTGCTCGAACGGAAGTCTTCTCGGAGAGTTCCCGACCGATTAATCAATGTGAGTGGGCAGAACTGCATTCTCTGATTCTTGCACGACTTAATAATGAATCTGAGTTTTTGAATGCTTGTTTGCTTAAGAAGAATGTTTTCATAAGAGAATGATAGAACCGACTCAGTATGCTAATAAGAGAACTCACATAGCTTATCATTGAAACGAATATGCTGCCTAACTAAAAGAATATGAATGCTTGTCAGAAATAAAATAGAACCATTGCTATGCTAAGAGAAAGATAGATATGTGCATGCTTAGAAACACCGACATAGCTATTGAACGAACCTTTGCTATGCTAAGAAAGATAAGTAAAATGAATCGTTCAGATATGTCCCTTGAATATGCTAAAGAAAAAGATAGTTTTTGCATGTTAAGTATGAATCAATCGTGCTTGCCTTTGTATGTTTTGTTTTCTGTTTGCTATATCGAACTGCTAAGTAGAAATGTGTGAGTGTAGTGACTAATAGTACGCCCTGAGGATACGGCCCGCAAGGGTCTAGTGGGGTGTGCTATTAGTAATGTGAAAAGATATGCTTCGTTGGAAAGATATGTTTGATGAGACTGCATATATTTTGCTTGATCATTATTTTGCTTGAACTATGTGTTTATGTCATTGCATTGGTCTTGGACAACTTGTGCACAAGGTCTTGTCTCTCGAACGATTCCTGGGGCACTGGGAATCGCTCGGTCCGGAAGAGATTTTTGGATCGCCCTGAGGTGTACGGCTCGTAAGGGTCTAGTGGGGCGATATGTCTATTAGTGAGATGGGCTTGTATGTCCCAACTGCTAATCATGGGGCGACCCATGGACCGTCATATAGATAGGGCGCATGCTAGGTTTACCTTCTTGCATACCTATCGATTGATGACACCAGAGATTGATACATAAGTTATGAATATGCAAATTGTGTCTAACTTGTGTGTCTGCTGCAGGGATAACCGTTCGGCTATGGGGTAAGAAATATAAGTTTATGCATAAGCCTGCTCATTCATTTTGTCTGCATCATAGAGATTATCTGATATAGCTTCATGCATTGCATCGGTCAGACAATGACTATTAGTGCAGAGCTGAACCTCGGTCACAGCTGCTAATAGGATCAGAATGTGAGTCATTGGTAATCTGGACTACCGCTACCGATCCTGAGTTTCTCGGGGACCGAAATCATATAGATGTGTCTTCTTGTGCGCTAATGAATAAATGATAGTCCACTTGATAAGTTTGCTTTAAATTCGATATAATCAGTCTGCTAGATAAGCTTTGCCCTAAGAGTTAGATTTGTGTTGCACAATACATGCTGCGCACTGCACGATAGAGTACTATCCCGATTCGTATGCTTATAAGTTTGAATATGCAAACTGTTTCAAAGTTATGTTTTTAAAAGATGTAATCTGACTATAGTTCTGAACTGCATGAAATGAACTTAGGTAAAAAGTAGCAAGATCACTAGTAATGTAATGTTTTGCCACATGATTACTTAGTGTGGGTTTCAGGAGGTGTAGCTTATGTTCAGTTGTTTTATCTTACCAGTACTTGCATAAAGTGCTGACCCACCAACAGTCTGCTTGTTCTCAGGTGTTCGTTCGTCCGAGGAAGCGATAGCCGTGCCTCATCCCAAGGAACTGGAAATCTGGAGTCGATACCTTGATGCCGCATCGAGCTGTGCCTGCTTGAGTTGCTTTTATATAGAGGGACATAATGTATGGAACGGTGTTATTGTAATCGAGAGAAGAGTGCTTGAGCGATCTGTAACCATGGCCATACGCCGCTTGTAACATTTTCGATTATCAATAAAAGAGCTTATTTTTCATGTGCCATTGTGTTCTTTACTTTTCTGCAATGTTATGTGCCGCTGCTTCAGTATCGAATAGCTTACTTGCCCTTGTATCAAAGCTCTGGCCTTGTGCAACTGCATCTTAGGCTTGCACGGCATCACGTCCCGATGAGAACGACAGTCCTACGAGAGAGCTGTAACATGGTGATTCGCGTTCAGCGGGGACTATCGAGCTCGCGGGAGATTGGGGCGTAACAGTATAGCTGCGAGAAATTCTAAATTTCATAACTAAGATATATACATCTGAAGCCAGGTACCTACGTTTTCGACATGCCAGCTAATATGGCTGCGATAAATTCTAGGCTCCATAACCAAAGTAGACGTTTTACCTTTCTCACTGTCCTCATCAACAAATGTCATCAGATAATACCGTAAATTTTAGTCCATAAAATTTATCTCGATAAGAAATTAAACTCAACAACGACACCAAGAATTAAATTTAGTAACTGATCAACAAGAATTAAATTCAATAACAACAAGTGAGAATGGATGAAACAAGGGAACAAGATTTGAATTAGAAATTATAATAAGATTCTCAAGGGTCGTCCCAGGAATCTCTCAAAAATTAGTGATTGAGTATCCTCTCTCATCCTAATATCTTATGTCCTATATCCTATCACAGGCACGCAGTAGTACAACTAAGACATCGTACTACCACGATATCGCACAACTTGCGAAGTCTGACCTGCATGGGCCATCACTAAAAATGTGTCACGACCCGCACCCGGTATAGGGGCACGAGAGCGTGGGTACGTCCAGCCTACGCCGCAGCATCGGCGGTAGAACGATGTCTAGGTCACAATACTATCTAATCATTCTCACACGAGCATCCAACTCCATAAGGAATCATAGATATCATAATATAATATGAACAATACTCAATCACATGGCTAAAGCACGATAAGATATCGAAAAAATAAATAAATCAAAATGCAACTCAAGTCTAAAATAGAAATAATCTAACTCAACAGTAATATCCAAGTTTCAAAGTATGCCGGAAACAAATCCGGTACCATAAACTGCTAAAAGAAACTAACTAAATAACTAGTAATCCCGACTAGACCTCCCGGAAATCACACCTGTGCTACCAAGTCCAAGTCTGCAGCTACTCTCCCTGTGGCCCATAATATGTCGGACACCAGTCCTCTAAGGCGCAGTCTGGAAAAATATTTCCAGTCAGGATGGAGCAAAGTACATCTCAAATAACAGTTCCAGTTAATTGATAAGGACTATAAAACAATAAATAGATGATGCTATATACTGAGGGAAGATAATGAATAAATGCAATGACAAAATAAAGAGACAGGCAATATAGGCAATATGGTACAGTCAGTGCATATATAAAATAAAGAGAACGAGGTACAATATCATATACAGGTGATGTAGTATATGAACTAAAATAGAGAACTATAACTATCTAAGTGTTTGAAATCGTAGTTTCAAAATGTGATCGTCTTGGGAACTTGTTCGATGGCTACATGGTCTGGCTAATCATACGTGAGGTGTATGATTAACACCGTTCAATGTCTACACTTGTACGATAGGTATTTGATCACATCCCTCACTAGCAATTTCTTCACCCCCAACTAGTACAGTGGATCCAATCATGACACGTCATGATACACGATCAATGTCCAATATATCATGTACAATGTCTAATATCAATCTCTAATATCAATGTCGTGTATAATGTCAATACGATAACCAATGTAACATCCCATGGCTAAAGATCCAATCTATATACTAGTCCGTGTAGCACTGTGTCAAGAATCATATGTAACATTTCTAAATACTTGAATTATAGAAATTATCAAATAACAAAAATTATCAGAGAATATACTCGCCTGTGGTCCTTAGCTGGTATGAATCAGAGTCCAAGTCACAGTCCAAATAGCCTATGTATTACAAATTTACCATGTCAAAAGATAATTTATTTTATTTTATTTAATTCTTTAATAATTACTCTAAATCCTATTTTAATCTTATTATTCTGATTTTTTAGGTTAATTCCTAAATTTTGTCCAAAGGAACTAAATTTTATCAACTCGAGACTCATGGCACGCAAATCGAGGAGATCTGTTGACCAAAAAGTCAATCGACACAAACTCGACTTTCATGCATGATTTCCTATTGCATGATTTCCTATAGTTTTTAGCATCAAAAACATGCTAGAATTTACGGCTCATCCGAATTCAAATTCGTTTGGGAATTATGGCATATACAAATTTCGTATTGTGCACCGATGGTTAAATACTAACCTAGAAGTTCTACAGAATTAACAGTATGAAAATACTTCGAATTAAATTCTAGGAAAAATATATGTCAATGATCTCATCATTAGATTTGTGAAACTTTAAACGGTTCATGATTCTAATTCCTGTTTCTCCCGAAATCGCGAAAATATCAAAATACGTCTATTTTCAGACATGTTGTGCTCTACGAATTTTCCAGAATTTAATACTCATAATTTTGTAAACCTTAATATCGTTCTAACACAAAAAATTGAGCCTCGTTTGGAGTCCGGAGCTATACGCAATAACTTCTGGAAGATGAAGAAAACCTAGATGGCAATTCTCCAAAAATCGGCTCAAGGAAAACCCTAGAATTAATAACTAAACTATTATATATAGAGAGGAGAGAGAGAGTGCAGCCGCGGCTCGGAGTTGACACGTGTTAGCCATCCACGCAGCCCCACCCAAATTGGACAATCAAGGTTTGACCCGGCTCGGCTCAGCTGAGTCCGAGTCGAACTCTGACTCGGCTCGGATAGAGGTCGGCTCGGCTCGGCTCGGCTCGCACCCACCCCGCGATCACTAACAGGCGGGTCCGGCACTGTTCGCTGGGGGAGGCTGACAGGTGGGCCCCCTATTTGCTGACTGGGTAGAATTAATTACTTTTTGGGTTTTTTTTTCCGAAATTAGTTTTTAATTCAGTTTTTTATAATTAACTCAAAATAAATGCTAAAAATTATCAAAAAATTCTCAAAAAATTCTAGAAAATATATTTTATTATTTAGAACCTAAAATAAAAGTTTAGGATATTTTTAGTTAAGTTTAAACCTAAAATAAATTCTTGAAAGTCCTAGGAAATTAGGGTTACTAGTTTTTAATTAACTAAAAATTATGGAAAAAATCTCAATAGCCCCAAATTAACCTAATAACAATATTTAAGCACGAATTTCAGGATACGGAGATTACAGATTCTGCGGCGTAGGCTGGACGTACCCATGACTCATGCCCGATTTTGGGGTGTGGGTTGTGACATATTTTTGGTAGTGGCCCATGCAGGTCTAGTTTTTAGGTTTACCTGTAATAGGATATAGGACATAGGCTGAGAGAGTGTGTGCTCAATCACAACTAGGACCCTTTCTGATTTCTTTTGCTATCTTTAATTTTCCTAAAATTATTTTCATTTGCAATATTTCTGTCCTTCTTTGATGATATCGTATCTTGTACCGTATTGACTTCTTTTGATCTGTGTTCAGGATGCCTCTGAAGATACGGTCTCAGCGTACCGTTCCAGCAGCTGCTACCGAGAGATCTGCCACCTCTCGTCCTGCTCGACTTCAGGCAGCCGCTACCGCTCCACTCGCCACTTCTGTGGTTGAGGGAGCGTCTGTTTCTCTCGGAGATCCTCTTACTCCTATCGATCCGAGAGTTATCCCAGTTGTTCCAGTGGTACCTCCTCCACCACCGCCTGCACCAGTTGATGCCACGCAGTTGTTTGTATTCTTTAGAGAGATGATGGACGCACAGCACCGCCAGGTGGATATGATGAGGATGGAGATTGAGAATGCTCATCAGGTGGCTATGACAGCGGTGGACAAAGTGGCTCAGATCCAGCCACAGGCAGAGCAGGCTCAGCATCCGAGGCCGGGCACCATTATCGACTATCAGAGAATACGGCCTAAGGAGTTTCGGGGTACAGAGGGGATCCTGTATGCGGACGACTGGATCGAGCACATTAAGGGTATCTTCAGGCTGGCCCTGATCCCAGCCAGTATGCAGATTGAGGCAGCGGGCAGCAAGATGTTAGATCTTTCCCTTACTTGGTATCGCACAGATACGCGGATAGCAGTACCGGGACTGACTTGGGAGGCTTTCAAGAAGCTTTTCAAGGAAAAGTTTTTCTCGAATGTGGCTCTCAGTGCTTTGGAGAGCCAGTTCGAGGCGCTCATCCAGGGGAGCATGCTAGTGGACGAGTATGTAGCAGAGTTCTGCCGACTGGGCAGATTTGTGGAGGGTTTGACCGAGACAGCAAAGGTGCGGAAGTTCCGCAAGGGTTTGGTCATGGCGGTCAAGTCCTTGACTAGGAGTGACCGTGAGGCGACCTTCGAGCAGATAGTGAGCGACCCTCAGAGGGCTGAGGACGATTTGGAGCTGAAGACCAAGAGGAGTAGAGATATTTCTGGAGCAGGCAGCAGTGCAGGCCCAGCCAAGAGGGTGTTCCAGCAGACTCAGCAGCACCAGGTTCAGGGTCGTGCGCCCTTCCGGCAGGCACCCCAGCAACAGAGGCAGGGACAGCAGCATGGCCAGAGGCAGCCCATAATTTGCCCTTTCTGTAGAAAGCCAGGGCACGGATAGGATATTTACAGAAAGAAGCTGGGCAGATGTTTGTTATGTGGCACAGCAGATCACGAGCTGAAGGATTGCTCTTCAGCACTTGCTCGTACAGCTCAGGGAGGAGGAGCCGCTCAGAGGGGACCAGTCAGAGCACCTGCAGCACAGCAGAGAGGACAGCCTTTGCCGACTCAGTAGCAAAGGTTTCCACAGTACCAGCAGTAGCACCGAGGAGGACAGCAAGGGCGAGCTTTTGCCCTGACCGTAGATGTAAACACCCTGATTTTGAGAATAATTTTAAAATAAGTTATTCTGAATTTTCGATATTTTTTTGGAATTTAAAATGAAGGTGACTATGATTTAAAGAATTTTAAGTGTTGCTAATTAGTGTTAAAATATTATAAAAATAATATTTTATGGTATAAAATGGAAAACCGGGCACAGGATATTTTTCGGTAAATTTATTGGACTCCGGAGTCGCGTTTAAAGCCTTAAAAACTATTGGAATAATTAAACCGAGCCAAACCCGACCCGAAACCCAATTGGAACCCTAGCCTCCGCCGGATTTACTGTGCATAGCCTATAAATTCTCACCTCGACATCCGTGCCCAGCCCTTGGAAAGCCCTAGCCGCCGCCGTCATCTTCCCCCAACTCGTCACTGCCGAAACCCTAGACAACCCCCGACTCCTCCTTCTTCCCACACGCACAGCTGCCGAGTCGACCCCGACTTCCCCCTCAACACCTCCGTCGCCCGCTGCACATCCCCCTCTTCTCGTCGTTACCCCAGACCCCGACACAGTCGACATCTCTGCGAGAGCCACCGGACACCCCGGCGTAGCCACGACCCGAGCAACCATTCACCTCGTCATCCACCTTCCGCTCGGCCGCCCGACCTCGGCCCATCTCCGTCCTGGACGCCGGAGCAGCCGCTCGACCACCACACGGAGCCCCGATCCTCGCTGCGGCCGCAGCGAGCTCCTCTCTGCCGGTCGATGCAGCCCTAACGGCGGACACGGAGCCCTCGACCTGGACGCGAGCAGCAGGATTCCACAGCAAATACCGGACACAGGTCGCAAGGACACAAGAGTTCGACCAGGACACGAACAGTACCCTCGGACACGTGAGATTCAGCGTTCACGGAGCCCTGTTCAGGTACCGTTTTCTCTCACCCCGCAACTCTGTTTTAGTTTCTGTCAGTTGCTACGTGTAGACTGTATAACCCTCTCGGTGCCCGTGTAACCCGCTCGGTGCATCGCGTCCTGTGGTGATCGCACACCGCGATCCAAAAACAGGAAAAATAACGCCCTGTTTTACCCCGGAACTAAGTGCGCCTCGCCAAACGGGACGACTTGGTCGCACGCGGTCTTTACCGAAACGTGCGCGACGTTGATACGGTCGTGTGAGATTTCTCAGAAGTCGATTCGGATGTGCGTGCACACCGGAATCAACGCGTATCCGCCGACAACGCCCCGTATCCGTCCATTCTGGAATATGTTGTAACTTTGTGTACACACATCGGATCGAGATGAAACTTGTGCCATCGGACTCGTAGCAATACGCTGGTCCTGTGACCCAAGTTTGGTCCGATTCTGAGAATGTTGACAAAATCGCGTATCGTAGGCCCCACAGGCTCCACTTGACGGGCGATTTTGTGATCGGCTCATCGGAATCCAATTCTGAAAGTTCCGTTGGGTTCGTATCATCGTTCCTGACTTGTAGACACTGAGTTTAGGGAATTTGGAGACCTTTGACCCAGACCCGCTTTTCGGTGCAAAGTGGCCCACATAAGGAACCCGCTTTGGCCCGAAAATGTCAATTTTGCCTTTGTGTCCAAATTGGACTTAAGGACAGGCATTTCTAGCTATTTGACATCTTCTGAGACTGTTGGTGATATTTATTACAGCTTTTGGAGTAGTACCTACAGGATCCACTGATACCGGGACGACTGTTGATATTCAAACATCAGGCAAGTGTACCTTGCCAAACTCTGCAGTATTGTTACCTATTTTCCTTACTTCATTTATATTGCTGTGCATGCTTAACCTAGGACCATGTGACATACATAGCGTCCGATTATTAGTCGGGTGCCAACATCATACGCGGTGTTGGGTATTGTCATCTAGAGATGGATATTCGTGACACTTTATCTTCTCGTACTTGTTTTACCAAGTACACTATGACCCAGGACACTTGGCACTGTTCATGAGATAGGATCTTCTCGAGATATTCGTGGTGATTCTATATAGGATACAGGACTTGATAGAGATATTATATTCTTAGACAATTATGACTTATTGCATTAATTATGATCCCGCTTGTCATGGACATGAGATGTTATGGTCATGATATGCGTGGTTACATTGGGTGGGGAGAGACACACAGGCTACAGGCTGATCATATATATAAATCCCTATTATTGTGAGGCACAAGACTCTGAAGCCCGAACTTGGCCCATTACTCATTATTACTGCTGCTACCGGCTCCCCGATACAGAGCTTGTAGTGGCTTCAGCCTGAGTTCTAGTGCTGCTCTCATCTTGCATATCACTTAGCTGGTTATTTAGTACTCCCTTATTATTTCATCTATTACTGGAGAGACCCACAGGCTACAGGTTGATTATGTTATGCCGGCTACTCAGTCTCCCGCTGAGCTAGACCACCTCATGATATCACTGCTACCAGCTCCCCTACACAGAGCTTGTAGTTGTTCCAACCTGGGTACTATTGATGTTCTCTCTTGCATTTCACACAGATGTTTACATACTTGCCCTATTTATTCTATTTATTTTTTGCACTGCATTTATATTTTGGCTTGTATATTTTCTTGTACCTTGCTATGTCCCCTGAGGACCTGGATATGGATTATGTTCCCAAGATTTGAGGACGAGATCTAGCCCGAGGTATACGGGACCGCAGCAGGAGCTGATCCAGGAGCTGTACCGCCATCTGAGGATGAGGTGTTAGCCGAAGACTTTTTCTGAGCATCCATGTCTCATGCTCAGCATTTATATATTTCAGTCATTTATATTCTGGTCTGTTGAACCACTGTATTAGATTTTATCGGGTTGTTCCCCGAAGCACTTTGTTGAGATTGGCTGATGATTTACATTCCCTATTTATATTCTGTGGATCATACTTTTATACTTTGTGTGGATGAGATTAGTTGTGCTTGATTGTCGTAGACTTGATTTTACAGCTTAAGTATGTCCTGATGAATCCATTAAATTAGGTTTGTCCATCGGTGCGTACTGCTGGCCATCGCCACGTGTCCAGTCCCTCGGCATTTTGGGACTGGGGCGTGACATGGTTTTTGTGGTGGCCCATGCAGGTCTATGACAAAATTGTTCGATTTCAACTTAGAGACTGAACAAGCCTGCCCTAAGGATAGGATAAGTTCTAGGATCTCATCCATTAATTAAACCATGTTTGAACTCTATATCGAACTCGAAACTGTTACTTGATTTGCATCATGTTTGATTCCTCTGAGCGTTCTTACAGTTTATCTTTTGATTGCAGAGTAATAGACCCCAGGAACGGAGACGAGATTCCTTTGGATACGCCACACGACGCTGTGGTTACTTATATAGACGGAGTGACCCCAGGAAATAGAGGACAAGCATCGCAGAGCGATCAAACCGGTCAGCCTAATCCAAGGTTCCGGAGAGATGACATCCCACCTCCACCACAGTTCACTCCACAGATGCCAGTTTTCCCGCCCGGACAAGCCATGGACGGGCAACAGATGTTCCAGATGATGTATGCTATGATGCAAGCCCAGCAGCAGATTCAGCAAGAGGCCCATCGGCAGGAGGCCGAGTATCTGAGAACCAGCCTGGTAACCGTATTGGAGCAGGCAAATCCACCAGCGAGGCGATCAACGACGGGATCTATCACCGACTTCCGTCAGCTCAAGCCTCGTACATTTTCTGGTAAAGAGGGTCCAACAGAAGTTCATGAATGGCTCACAAACATTCAGCATTAGTTGGAAGCCGCTGAACTTCTGAGAGAGAAGTGGATGACTGCAGTCAGAATGCAGTTAACTAAAAATGCACATCACTGGTGGTTAGCAGAAGAGAGGAGGCTCGGACAAGACCGAGTCACTTGGGAAGAGTTCTCCAGACTCTTCAAAGAGATGTATATTCCTGCAGTAGCAAGGTCAGAGCTCAGAGACAAGTTCAACCGCCTTATCCAAGGCAATATGACAGTGGAAGAATATAATACAGAATTCATTCGCCTCAGTCGCTTTGCCCCAACCTTGATTGCGACAGAGGAAGAGAAAGCTGAGAAGTTCTTTGACAGACTGAAGTTCGAGCTCCAGAGATTGATTGGATCGGTCGCGCCTATATCATATACCGATATTCTCGCAACAGCATGACGCATGGAGCGAGTCACTAGAAGGGAGTCAAACCTAAAGAGGCCTATCACCACAGCACCATCCAGGACAGCACATGGGGATTCAGTAAAACGGTCCCAGAGGAGTATGCCAGAGAGGACAGCACACAGGGCCATATCTCTCCCTACTTATCACCACTGCGGCAAGATAGGGCACATTGAGAGAGAATGCAGACGTAAGTTAGGACTCTGCCTGGCTTGCGGGTCCAACCAGCATCAGACCAGAGACTGCACCGATAGCAGAGAGGGAGCACCGAGATTAGCTTTACCTGCACCACGACCAACTTATCCAGTAGTAGGAGCATAGCAGGCAGGAGCTAGAGGCATTAGGACACCAGCCCCAGGAGGGAATCAGCAGAGACCACCCCTGGCACCACAGGCAGCTCTATTTCAGCAGGCTCAGCAGCAGCAGAGAGGTCCAGCTCAGGGACGAGGATAGGCATTCACAATAGCTGTCGAGCAGGAGGCTACGGCAGGCGAGGTCATCGCAGGTACTATTTTAGTAGCTTCATTACCAGCTGTAGCATTATTTGATTCTGGAGCATCGCATTCATTTCTAGCAGCTAGCTTTGTAGCCACCCATAGAGTAGCTACCGCACCCCTTCCGAAGATGAAGAGAATTCTTACGGGAGGTGGAATTATTCTGGTTAGTGACATCTGTAGATCATGTTCTGTAGTAGTTTGTGGAAGAGAAATACGAGCTCAATTTCTAATCTTTTCCATGCCGGATTATGATGTCGTACTTGGGATAGACTGGTTAAGTCAGTACCATGCGACTCTTGATTGTCGACTTGGGCGGGTTATATTTAGACAGCCTGGACATCCAGAATTTGAGTTTCTTCGAGGAGTAGTAGAGCAATGAGTTCAGCCTACTCTTAGGGTACTATCTGTAGAAGGGGAGACAGGTTACCCAAGAGTCATATCAGAATTTGTGGATGTATTTCCTGATGATCTTCCCGGTTTACCGTCTGATCGGGAAATAGAATTCACAATAGACTTAACTCCAGGAGCAGAGCCTATCACTTCATCAGTATATCGGTTAGCACCTAAGGAGTTAGTGGAGTTAAAAGAACAGGTGATGATCTTCTGGAGAAGGCTTTTATTCGGCCTAGTGTTTCACCTTGGGGAGCCTCCATATTATTTGTGCCGAAGAAGGATGGAACAGTACGGTTATGCATTGACTACAGGGCACTAAATGATGTGACCATCAAGAACAGGTATCCCTTACCACGCATTGATAATCTATTCGATCAATTGAGTGGTGCTAGGATATTCTCGAAGATTGATCTTCGATTCGGCTATCATCAGATCAAAGTAAGAAAGGAGGATATTCCGAAGACAGCCTTCAGGACCAAGTATGGATATTATGAGTTCTTGGTGATGCCGTTTGGTTTAACTAATGTGCCAGCAGTGTTTATGAGTTTAATGAACAGAGTCTTTCATTATTTCTTACATAAATTTGTGGTTGTGTTCATTGATGACATTCTAATATATTCTAAGAGCCACGAAGAGCACGAGGAGCATCTCAGAATCGTGTTAGAGACCTTGAGACATGAGAAGTTATACGCAAAACTCAGTAGTGTGAGTTTTGTACGGATAAAGTGCCTTTCTTGGGTCATATTATCTCAGGAGAAGGACTTTCAGTTGATCCAGAGAAAGTTGCGGCAATAGAGACTTGGCCTACACCCACATCAGTTGCAGAGGTGAGAAGTTTTCTCGGACTTGCGGGATATTACCGAAGGTTTGTAGAAAATTTCTCAAGGATTGCAGAACCTATGACGAAGCTGACACATAAAGACCAGGAGTTTATATGGACGGAAGACTGCTAGAAGGCCTTCAAAGAATTGAAGAAAAGATTAACGACAGCACCAGTCTTGACTCTTCCTTCGGGGTCAGAAGGTTTTATTGTTTACAGTGATGCATCAGGTAGTAGACTAGGATGTATTTTAATGCAACATGGCAAAGTTATTGCTTATGCATCAAGACAGTTGAAGGTCCACGAGAAGAACTACCCAACACACGATCTGGAGTTAGCAGCAGTTATATTTGCATTGAAGATTTGGAGGCACTACCTTTATGGAGAGAAAGTAGACATCTTTACAGATCACAAGAGTCTGAAGTATGTATATACTCAGAAGGAGCTTAACATGAGGCAGAGATGTTGGCTTGAATTGATGGTAGATTTTGACATAGATCTGCAGTATCATCCGGGAAAGGTGAATGTCGTGGCAGACGTACTCAGTAGGAAGCCTACGGCTTATTTCTTGACGATGCAGCCTGAGTTATTAAGAGATCTGCAGAAGCTTCAGATAGAGGTTATTTTACCAGGGCAGAGTGGATTACTGGCTAATCTTGAAATTAAGTCGTCACTGGTGGAAAGAATTAAAGAGGCATTGCCTACCGATGCTAGATTTCGAAGACTGAAGGAGAGGACGGAAGCAGGCATGCAGACAGGACTTCGCATACACGAAGACGGGACATTGAGGTTTGGAAATCGCCTGTATGTTCCAAATGGAGAACTGAGACAAGAGTTAATGACTGAAGCCCATAGCTCTATGTACTCTGTTCACCCAGGAGGAACCAAGATGTACCGAGACTTGAGACAGTATTATTGGTGGCATGGTATGAAAATGGAGATTGCAAGATTTGTGGCCAAATGCTTAGTCTGCCAGCAAGTAAAGGCCGAGCATCAGAGGATCGCAGGTATGTTACAGCCGCTTCCTATACCAGAATGGAAGTGGGAGCATATCACGATAGATTTTGTCACCGGATTTCCAAGGAGCCCCAGCAGAAGAGATGCAGTATGGGTTATCGTGGATAGACTCACTAAATCGGCACACTTCTTGCCATTTAGAGTTGGACAGTCCACAGAGGTACTAGCCGACATGTATATGCGACAAATCGTCAAATTATATGGAGTGCCTGTTAGAATTATATCGGATCGAGATTCGAGATTTATATCTCATTTCTAGAGAAGCATGCAAGAGAGTCTGGGTACCAGACTCAAATTCAGCACGGCTTACCACCCACAGACAGATGGCCAATCGGAGTGCACCATTCAGATCTTGGAGGATATATTGCGATCGTGTATGTTAGACTTTGGAGGATCTTGGGAAGATCATTTGCACTTAGTGGAGTTCTCCTACAACAACAGTTATCAGGCCAGCATTCAGATGGCACCATTCAAAGCTTTATACGGAAGGAAGTGTAGATCGCCTATATGTTGGAGTGACGTTGGTGAACGTCAAATACTGGGTCCAAAATTGGTAACACAGACAGTAAAAAAGGTAAAAAAGATTCAGAATCATCTTCGAGCAGCTCAGGATAGACAGAAGCATTGGGCAGATACACACAGACGTCCCCTAGAATTCAAAGAAGGAGAGCACGTATTCTTGAGGATTTTGCCCACTCGAGGTACTATTCGATTTGGAAGCAGAGGCAAGTTGAGCCCAAGGTATATTGGGCTATTTGATATTCTAGAGCACATTGGTGAGGTGGCTTATCGTCTTGCATTACCTCCATCCTTAAAGGGAGTGCATGACGTATTCCACGTCTCACAGCTGAGAAGGTACGTGACCGACCCAAGTCACATAGTCGATCATTCAGAGATCGCAGTGGGCCCTAGCTTGAGATATGAAGAACAACCAGTTGGCATCCTCGACGTCAGTGAGAAGACATTACGGGGACAGACAATCAGACTGGTTCGTGTAGCTTAGAAATATCATTCTCCTAGCGAATTGACTTGGGAACGAGAAGATAGTATGCGCCAGCGTTATCCTCATTTGTTCGAGAATGCAGTTATAAACTAAGCAATCTTGTATTTCTATAGTTCTTCCTTTAGTAGCTTATTCTTTGATTGCGAGGACGCAATTCTCTTAAGGGGGTAGATTGTAAACACCCTGATTTTGAGAATAATTTTAAAATGAGTTATTACGAATTTTCGATATTTTTCTAGAATTTAAAACAAAGGTGACTGTGATTTAAAGAATTTTAAGTGTTGCTAATTGGTGTTAAAATATTATGGAAATAATATTTTATGGTGTAAAATGAAAAATCGGGCACAAAATATTTTTTGGTGAATTTATTGGACTCCGAAGTCGCGTTTAAAGCCTTAAAAACTATTGGAATAATTAAACCGAGCCAAACCCGACCCGAAACCCAATTGGAACCCTAGCCTCCGCCGGATTTACTGTGCATAGCCTATAGATTCTCACCTCGACATCCGTGCCCAGCCCTTAGAAAGCCCTAGCCGCCGCCGTCATCTTCCCCTAACTCGTCACTGTCGAAACCCTAGACAACCCCCGACTCCTCCTTCTTTCCACACGCACAGCCGCCGAGTCGACCCCGACTTCCCCCTCAACACCTCTGCCGCCCGCTGCACATCCCCCTCTTCTCGCCGTCGCCCCAGACCCCGACGCAGTCGACATCTCTGCGAGAGCCACCGGATACCCCGGCGTAGCCACGACCCGAGCAACCGTTCGCCTCGTCATCCACCCTCTGCTCGGCCGCCCGACCTCGGCCCATCTCTGCCCTAGACGCCCGAGCAGCCGCTCGACCAACACACGCAGCCCCGATCCTCGCTGCGGCCGCCGCGAGCTCCTCTCCGCCGGTCGACGCAGCCCTAGCGGCGGACACGGAGCCCTCGACCTGGACGCGAGCAGCAGGATTCCACAGCAGACACCGGACACAGGTCGCAAGGACACAAGAGTTCGACCAGGACACGAACAGGACCCTCGGACACGTGAGATTCAGCGTTCACGGAGCCCTGTTCAGGTACCGTTTTCTCTCACCCCGCAACTCTGTTTTAGTTTCTGTCAGTTGCTACGTGTAGACTATATAACCCTCTCGGTGCCTGTGCGACCCGCTCGGTGCATCGCGTCCTGTGGTGATCGCACACCGCGATCCAAAAACAGGAAAATAATGCCCTATTTTACCCCGGAACTGAGTGTGCCCCGCCAAACGGGACAACTTGGTCGCACACGGTCTTTACCGAAACGTGCGCGACGTTGATACGGTCGTGTAGGATTTCGCAGAAGTCGATTCGGATGTGCGTGCACACCGGAATCAACGCGTATCCGCCGATAATACCCCGTATCCATCCATTTTGGAACACGCTGTAACTTTGTGTACACACGTTGGATCGAGACAAAACTTGCGCCATCGGACTCGTAGCAATATGCTGGTCTTGTGACCCAAGTTTGGTCCGATTCTGAGAATGTTGACAAAATCGCGTATCGTGGGCCCCACAAGCTCCACTTGACGGGCGATTTTGTGATCGGCTCATCGGAATCCAATTCTGGAAGTTCCGTTGGGTTCGTATCATCGTTCCTGACTTATAGACACTGAGTTTGAGGAATTTGGAGACCTTTGATCCTGACCCGCTTTTCGGTGCAAAGTGGCCCACAAAAGGACCCGCTTTGGTCCGGAAATGTCAATTTTGCCCTTGTGTCCAAATTGGACTTAAGGACAGGCGTTTCTAGCTATTTGACATCTTCTGAGACTGTTGGTGATGTTTATTACAGCTTTTAGAGTAGTACCTACAGGATCCACTGATACCGGGACGACTGTTGATATTCAAACATCAGGCAAGTGTACCTTGCCAAACTCTACAGTATTGTTACCTATTTTTCTTGCTTTATTTATATTACTGTGCATGCTTAACCTAGGACCGTGTGACGTACTTAGCGTCCAATTATTAGTCGGGTGCCAACATAATACGCGGTGTTGGGTATTGTCATCTAGAGATGGATATTCGTGACACTTTATCTTCTCGTACTTGTCTTACCAAGTACACTATGACCCAGGACACTTGGCACTGTTCATGAGACAGGATCTTCTCGAGATATTCGTGGTGATTCTATATAGGATACAGGACTTGACAGAGATATTATATTCCTAGACAATTATGACTTATTGCATTAGTTATGTTCCCGCTTGTCATGGACATGAGACGTTATGGTCATGATATGCGTGGTTACATTGGGTGGGGAGAGATACACAGGCTACAGGCTGATCATATATATAAATCCCTATTATTGTGAGGCACAAGACTCTGAAGCCCGAGCTTGGCCCATTACTCATTATTACTGCTACTACCGGCTCCCCGACACAGAGCTTGTAGTGGCTTCAGCCTGAGTTCTAATGCTGCTCTCATCTTGCATATCACTTAGCTGGTTATTTAGTACTCCCTTATTATTCCATCTATTGCTGGAGAGATCCACAGGCTACAGGTTGATTATGTTATGCCGGCTACTCAGTCTTCCGCTGAGCTAGACCACCTCATGATATCACTGCTACCGGCTCCCCTACACAGAGCTTG
>JAYESA010000008.1:96478337-96510837 GCA_036927795.1 Iris macrosiphon
TTAACAGTACTTCTTGTTTGTAAACCTAAGAAAGGATTTCGTATAAACCTAGTCTTATTTCTTTTGTTTATTATCAAACACAAGATGACGACTCTACTGGGGACATCTTTCTCATCTGACGAGAAAGCAATTGCTCAACACGATGCAGTATCAGTAGGATCAATGAAGAAGACCTTGGTCATCCAGTTCGACCAGTCAGCCTACGAAGACATGCTTCGAGCAGGGGGTAGCTCTCACTCTCTCTCTATCCAAGACAACAGGAAACTGCGTAAGGTGTGGATGCCCCGGACATCCCCTACCATTCCTACTGACTCTCTGGTTTCTTCGACCAACAAGGTTGTAGCTTCGCAATCTGCACGCCTCGCGCGTAAAACCCTGTCTCCCGTCTGTAACGTGGCAGACAAAACTTCTGGCAATGCCTTAGTGCCAATCCAGAAGTCTACTCTGCGCTCCACGCGTAAAACTGTCTCTCGTCTGTGACGTGGCAGACAAAACTTCTGGTTATGCCTCAGTGCTAGTCCAGAAGTCTACTTCGTGCTCTGCACGTAAAACTTAGTCTCCCGTCGATCACGTGGCAGACAAAATTTTTGATAATGCCTTAGCGCCAATTCAGAAATTCCAAACGTGCTCTGCGCGTAAAAATATATCTTTCCTCCATGGAAAAGCAGATGATCCCTGTAATCTACGCAAGGGAAAACAAGTGGTAGAATTCTCGACTTCTAGGCCTTTACGCCAGCAAGAGAAGAATCTGTCGCTCTCCAGATTACGCGAGAAGCTGATGGCCGATTGAAGACCTCAGTTTTACGCCAACCTGAGCAGAGTTCCAAATTACGCCAGGTCAAGCCCCTCAGCGTAAAGAAAGCTCAGTTTGTGGATAGATATGCTCTCCATGGATCATGTGCTGCTCATATGGCTGAGTTGCTGTATACAGGTAGCAGAGAAAGGGTTGGGGTTCCCAATATCCGCATTCCAACTGATGTAAACAGAAAAAACAAACCTTCCTCTTCTTCTTCTGTTAATCCTCCCAACTTATGGGAATATCTGATCTAGAAGCGCAAAGATAGAGGATCTGCCAACATGTCTATTACGCCCCCTAGGGAGCACTGTTGTAATAGTCATAAAATTATAGTTAATTATTGCTGTTCTAACGCAAAATAGTCAGTTTTTGACCGGTTGAACTACTCTTTGCCTTTACAGGAAGAAGATCCTACATTTGCATCAGTAAACATGGCTTCACATATTCCTAGAGGAAGGTCAAATTCAAGATGTCATCCCTCTAGAACTCCAAGCCAAAGGAGATTCAATAGACTCCTTGAGAATATTGTGTCACGACCCAATTCTGTAGAATCGTTGAGGCGTCCCCTGAATCGTGACCGCCGTGCGGGCCTGGGGTTGCGCCCGCACAAGGCTTTAATGATTTATATAGCAAGCACATATTCAGAGTACGCAGATAAATTGAAACACATATTTGAAACATAGAAAAGTTCTCTTTATTGATAATGAACATCTATTACAAACTCCTGAACGAGTCAGCTAATATGCCGAACGGCTTACAAAAGAGATGACTCAAAATGAGATAGCAGTCCTTTACATTACATCCCTTTATAAACTCAAAATGATAAAGACCTCCAGGCTGGAGGACGGCTTTGCCATGAAGTTGCATTTGTGTATGAAGAGTTGCAAGCTTCTGGCTCCAAAATGCTTCAAAGGGCGCGGTAAAGATGCGCCAACAGTTGGACTGGATCGGTTAGACGACTTTGGCTCCTCGCTCGGTTCGCCTTAGTGCGGAGAACCTGTTTCAACGAGGGTCAGCATATCAAAACATGCTGGTGAAGGCGAGCTAGCCTGACTATACCAATCAACACGTTGTTTTAATGAAGCATGCATATTCGTGGGTTTCTATCTTGCCTTAGTTCATTTACAAGTAAGCAGCATATAGAATTTTACTGAAATGAACGTGCCACCATTCGGTGGATTTTACCTGCCCGTCTGAATTACCTGCACAATACTTACCATGCCTTCCCTGCCACGAAGACACAAGTTAGTATGCAACAGGTTTAAATATACAAGATGATCACTGGCTTGGTTGCCATTTTGGATGGTAGTCTTTGACGTGAATGGTATGCAACATAAGAACAAGAGGCACTACAAACCATTCCGCCGAACAAGAGACTAGAACAATATGTCTCGCCCGGACAGGATCGATGCCAGTGCCCCAGCATTGTCCGCGAGACTTGACCCTGTGCACAAGTTGTCCATGATCGAACAAGATACAAGTAACAAGTTATTGCAGTTGAGGCAACAAGAGTACAAGACAAGCAATTGTACAAGACAAGCAATAATTCATGATTTATTCCCAAGCGAACAAGCATGCCATTATGTATCCGTTCGTACAATTTATTGACAAGCATATAAACCAAGTCTATTCTCTTTTATCTTGGTTTCTTTTATTATTACTTGGTATCGTTTGATCGGGGCAAAGAAGAATGCGTATTATTAGATGTGAAGACTGGAAGCAGGGCTAGCTAATCGGGTTGGTAGCCACTCACTTAGATTGAGGGAAGGAGAAGTAAAGAGGCGCTTCACGACTCCGCTCGCAAGCCGCCTACTGCTCGTTCACCTGCGCACGAACAGCTCGATTAATACTTTTTCCTTTTTTTCCAATCTCGAAATAGAAGTGCAAGTCAATGAACGAAAACAATGAAAACCATCAAAACCATTCATAAAAAACAAGCAAATCCCAAAACTAACTCAAAGCACGAAAGCAACAAGCGACATCGAAAACCGAGGCAATAAAAGATAGCAGCGGAGAGGTCCCTCCTGACTCTGCCGCTAAGCCGATCCTTGGGGCGCGGTCCACTGAATATGGGAATCGATTCCGAAGAAACAAATCCATAACGAGGACGAGTTCTTAATTCAATCTATCCCGATCGAACGATACTGTCTTGTGTTTCTTAGCCGCGATCTCCGCACCGGGAGAACGGGATGCTACATCCTACCCAACTATAGAAGTTTCGTCCCGAAACTTAGGGTAGAACTTACCGTTAGGTATTATTGTGTTCGGGATGGCGATCGTGACTCAAGGAATAATCACGAACAGAATGGTCTGATCCGCCACAGGCTAGGCATAAACCAAGTTTTATACGACATTTGTCGATTGCATGCCCTGACTTTTTACAGAATTTACAGTAGGGCATTGTGTTCCCTTTGTGTGAACCACCGTCGTTTTGTCGCTTTGCCGTGTTGTTTCCTCTCTCTTCGCTTTGGCGTTTGTGACTGGATGTATGCACAGCGCCGGCAGGAACGTGAGGATAGTGTGGTTCGAGAGATAGGACGTGATTCATGACTTCATGCATTGTACGATACTAATGAACGATTACGTGCCCATGAATGGAAGGACGTAGTCCACCTTCAAACCTTCTTGCTCGATTCGCTGCATCAGGTAAATAGGCCCTAGCGAATTTGGAGAGTCGGTTGAATTCGGCGGAGTACTCCTTAACTGTCATGCTGCCTTGCCGCAGCTGCACGAACTCATTTTCCATTTGATATTGTACTGGAGGGGGTACAAACTCCTCTTCGAACGCGGCACAAAAAGTCGTCCACGAGATCGCCTCCTCTCCATGATCAAATTGGAGAGATCGTCGATGTACGTCCCACCAATCGTGCGCGTTGAGGCAGAGCTGTAGTTGCGCGCAGGCGACGCGCTTCTCTTCGGGGACCTCTAGCAGAGCGAAGTGATCTTCAAGTTCGTCCAACCAATCTAGAGCTACGACTGGGTCCTCAGTCCCGTTGAATGGGGTGTTGCAGACTTTCTTGAAGTGGCCAAAGTCGAAGGTAGTCACGTCCCTCGTCCTTGGAATTTGTGGCATCTCTACTTCAAGCACGGGCTGTTCCACCGGAGTCGCTGGCGTTGCCGCGGACAGGTTGGATGCCAAAGTCTGAACGATCTGCTGCAGGGTATCTACCTGCTTTTGTTGGACTGAGAATCGTGCTTCTATATTGTCTTGAAACTTGAGCTGACTCTCTTCCGCCCGCTTCTCGGCCCGTTCATAGCGAGCCTCGTCCCTTTGTTGGTTTGCCTCCAACATCTGCAACATTCGTTGGACAGGATCGATGCTTGGCGCGGCTCGCTGGCTCCTTGAACTTCCCGAAGTTTCCGAACAACTTTCTTGGCCTTGCGTTTCGTCCGGTGTTTGCGCTGCAGATTGTGCTGGAGCCATTCCTTCAAAAGAAGGTAAATTACATTAGCATCATAATGTATTATGGACTTATTGCATGAACGTATCTCATTTTGGCCTAGCGAGTTCAAGAGTTCGTACAGGAATTTGATCTTTAAAGGAACTTTTCCAGCACGAAGTCTAAGGAACTTTGAATCTGTGCTCTGATACCACTATGTCACGACCCAATTCCGTAGAATCGTTGAGACGTCCCCCGAATCGTGACCGCCGTGCGGGCCTGGGGTTGCGCCCGCACAAGGCTTTAATGATTTGCATAGCAAGCACATATTCAGAGTACGCAGATAAATTGAAATACAGATTTGAAACATGGAAAAGTTCTCTTTATTGATAATGAACATCTATTACAAACTCCTGAACGAGTCAGCTAATATGTCGAACGGCTTACAAAAGAGATGACTCAAAATGAGATAGCAGTCCTTTACATTACATCCCTTTATAAACTCAAAATGATAAAGACCTCCAGCCTGGAGGACGGCTTTGCCACGAAGTTGCATTTGTGTATGAAGAGTTGCAAGCTTCTGGCTCCAAAATGCTTCAAGTGGCGCGGTGAAGATGCGCCAACAGCTGGACTGGATCGGTTAGACGACTTTCGCTCCTCGCTCGGTTCGCCTTAGTGCGGAGAACCTGTTTCAACGAGGGTCAGCATATCAAAACATGCTGGTGAAGGCGAGCTAGCCTGACTATACCAATCAACACGTTGTTTTAATGAAGTATGCATATTCGTGGGTTTCTATCTTGCCTTAGTTCATTTACAAGTAAGCAGCATATAGAATTTTACTGAAATGAACGTGCCACCGTTCGGTGGATTTTACCTGCCCGTCTGAATTACCTGCACAATACTTACCATGCCTTCCCTGCCACGAAGACACAAGTTAGTATGCAATAGGTTTAAATATACAAGATGATTACTGGCTTGGTTGCCATTTTGGACGGTAGTCTTTGACGTGAATGGTATGCAACGTAAGAACAAGAGGCATTGCAAACTATTCCGCCGAACAAGAGACTAGAATAATATGTCTCGCCCGGACCGGATCGATGCCAGTGCCCCAGCATTGTCCGCGAGACTTGACCCTGTGCACAAGTTGTCCATGATCGAACAAGATACAAGTAACAAGTTATTGCAGTTGAGGCAACAAGAGTACAAGACAAGCAATTGTACAACACAAGTAATAATTCGTGATTTATTCCCAAGCGAACAAGCATGCCATTATGTATCCGTTCGTGCAGTTTATTGACAAGCATATAAACCAAGTCTATTCTCTTTTATCTTGGTTTCTTTTATTATTACTTGGTATCGTTTGATCGGGGCAAAGAAGAATGTGGATTATTATATGTGAAGACTGGAACCAGGGCTAGCTAATCGGGTTGATAGCCACTCACTTAGATTGAGGGAAGGAGAAGGAAAGAGGCGCTTCACGACTTCGCTCGAAAGCCGCCTACTGCTCGTTCAACTGTGCATGAACAGCTCGATTAATACTTCTTCCTCTCTTTCCAATCTCGGAATAGAAGTGCAAGTCAATGAACGAAAACAATAAAAACTATCGAAACCGTTCATGGAAAACAAGCAAATCCCAAAACCAACTCAAAGCACGAAAGCAACAAGCGACATCGAAAACTGAGGCAATAAAAGATAGCAGCGGAGAGGTCCCTCCTGACTCTACCGCTAAGCCGATCCTTGGGGCACGGTCCACTGAATATGGGAATCGATTCCGAAGAAACAAATCCATAATGGGGACGAGTTCTTAATTCAATCTATCCCGATCGAACGATACCGTCTTGTGTTTCTTAGCCGCGATCTCCGCACCGGGAGAACGGGGCGCTACATCCTACCCAACTAATTGGAAGTTTTGTCCCGAAACTTAGGGTAGAACTTACCGTTAGGGATTATTGTGTTCGGGATGGCGATCGCGACTCAAGGAACAATCACGAACAGAATGGTCTGATCCACCACAGGCTAGGCATAAACCAAGTTTCATACGACATTTGTCGATTGCATGCCCTGACTTTTTATAGAATTTACAGTAGGGCATTGTGTTCCCTTTGTGTGAACCACCGTCGTTTCGTCGCTTTGCCGCGTTGTTTTCTCTCTCGTCGCTTTGGCGTTTGTGACTGGATGTATGCACAGCGCCGGCAGGAACGTGAGGATAGTGTGGTTCGAGAGATAGGGCGTGATTCATGACTTCACGCATTATACGATACTGATGAACTGCTACGTGCCCATGAATGGCAGGGCGTAGTCCACCTTCAAACCTTCTTGCTCGACTCGCTGCATCAGGTAAATAGGCCCTAGCGAATTTGGAGAGTCGGTTGAATTCGACGGAGTACTCCTTAACTGTCATGCTGCCTTGCCGCAGCTGCACGAACTCATTTTCCATTTGACGTTGTACTGGAGGGGGTACAAACTCCTCTTCGAACGCGGCACGAAAAGTCGTCCACGAGATCGCCTCCTCTCCGTGATCAAATTGGAGAGATCGTCGATGCACGTCCCACCAATCGTGCGCGTAGAGGCGGAGCTGTAGTTGCGCGCAGGCGACGCGCTTCTCTTCGGGGACCTCTAGCAGAGCGAAGTGATCTTCAAGTTCGGCCAACCAATCTAGAGCTACGACTGGGTCCTCAGTCCCGTTGAATGGGGTGTTGCAGACTTTCTTGAAGTGGCCAAAGTCGAAGGTAGTCACGTCCCTCGTCCTTGGAATTTGCGGCGTCTCTACTTCAAGCACGGGCTGTTCCACCGGAGTCGCTGGCGTTGCCACGGACTGGTTGGATGCCAAAGTCTGAACGATCTGCTGCAGGGTATCTACCTGCTTTTATTGGACTGAGAATCGTGCTTCTATATTGTCTTGAAACTTGAGCTGACTCTCTTCCGCCCGCTTCTCGGCCCGTTTATAGCGAGCCTCGTCCCTTTGTTGGTTTGCCTCCAACATCTTCAATATTCGTTGGACGGGATCGATGCTTGGCGCGGCTCGCTGGGTCCTTGAACTTCCCGAAGTTTCCGAACTACTTTCTTGGCCTTGCGTTTTGTCCGGTGTTTACGCTACAGATTGTGCTAGAGCCATTCCTTCAAAAGAAGGTAAATTACATTAGGATCATAATGTATTATGGACTTATTGCATGAACATATCTCATTTTGGCCTAGCGAGTTCAAGAGTTCGCACAGGAATTTGATCTTTAAAGAAACTTTTCCAGCACGAAGTCTAAGGAACTTTGAATCTGTGCTCTGATACCACTATGTCACGACCCAATTCTGTAGAATCGTTGAGGTGTCCCCCGAATCGTGACCACCGTGCGGGCCTGGGGTTACGCCCGCACAAGGCTTTAATGATTTGCATAGCAAGCACATATTCAGAGTACGCAGATAAATTGAAACAAAGATTTAAAACATGGAAAAGTTCTCTTTATTGATAATGAACATCTATTACAAACTCCTGAACGAGTCAGCTAATATGTCGAACGGCTTACAAAAGAGATGACTCAAAATGAGATAGCAGTCCTTTATATTACATCCCTTTATAAACTCAAAATAATAAAGACCTCCAGGCTGAAGGACGGCTTTGCCACGAAGTTGCATTTGTGTATGAAGAGTTGCAAGCTTCTGGTTTCCAAAATGCTTCAAGTGGCGCGGTGAAGATGCGCCAACAGCTGGACTGGATCGGTTAGACGACTTTGGCTCCTCGCTCGGTTCGCCTTAGTGCGGAGAACCTGTTTCAACGAGGGTCAGCATATCAAAACAAGCTGGTAAAGGCGAGGTAGCCTGACAATACCAATCAACACGTTATTTTAATGAAGCATGCATATTCGTGGGTTTCTATCTTGCCTTAGTTCATTTACAAGTAAGCAGCATATAGAATTTTACTGAAATGAACGTGCCACCGTTCGGTGGATTTTATCTGCCCGTCTGAATTACCTGCACAATACTTACCATGCCTTCCCTGCCACGAAGACACAAGTTAGTATGCAACAGGTTTAAATATACAAGATGATCACTGGCTTGGTTGCCATTTTGGACGGTAGTCTTTGACGTAAATGGTATACAACGTAAGAACAAGAGGCGCTGCAAACCATTCTGCCGAACAAGAGACTAGAACAATATGTCTCGCCCGGACCGGATCGATGCCAGTGCCCCAGCATCGTCCGCGAGACTTAACCCTGTGCACAAGTTGTCCATGATCGAACAAGATACAAGTAACAAGTTATTGCAGTTGAAGCAACAAGAGTACAAGACAAGCAATTGTACAAGACAAGCAATAATTCATGATTTATTCCCAAGTGAACAAGCATGCCATTATGTATCCGTTCGTGCAGTTTATTGACAAGCATATAAACAAAGTCTATTCTCTTTTATCTTGGTTTCTTTTATTATTACTTGGTATCGTTTGATCGGGGCAAAGAAGAATATGGATTATTAGATATGAAGACTGGAAGTAGGGCTAGCTAATCGGGTTGGTAGCCACTCACTTAGATTGATGTAAGGAGAAGGAAAGAGGCGCTTCACGACTCCACTTGCAAGCCGCCTACTGCTCGTTCACCTGCGCACGAACAGCTCGATTAATACTTCTTCCTCTCTTTCGAATCTCGGAATAGAAGTGCAAGTCAATGAACGAAAACAATAAAAACCATCGAAACCGTTCATGGAAAACAAGCAAATCCCAAAACCAACTCAAAGCACGAAAGCAACAAGCGACATCAAAAACCGAGGCAATAAAAGATAGCAGCGGAGAGGTCCCTCCTGACTCTGCCGCTAAGCCGATCCTTGGGGCGCGGTCCACTGAATATGGGAATCGATTCCGAAGAAACAAATCCATAACGAGGATGAGTTCTTAATTCAATCTATCCCAATCGAACGATACGGTCTTGTATTTTTTAGCCGCGATCTCCGCACCGGAAGAACGGGGCGCTACACATTGAAGCTTGGGTGTTCCAAAATACCCGTTCAAGGTCACGACAACCGGCTTCGTATTCTTCTAATTTCGACATTGGGGTCGCCAGTTTCCCGAATCAAATACTGAAAGTATAGAGTCATTCTCTACAGAGACCTATACTAACCCTTCAATGACATCCAGAGAAATGGGAGTCTATGCCATTAAAGATGAATGCGAAAAGGCTTCCTCATCAGGAAGTATTGAGCAACGCATCGCTGTGTTGGAGACATCTCTGATAGAGATACAATCCATGATAGAAAATATGCACCAGATGATGCTAACTTAATACACAGCTGCTATAGCTCAAGCATCGGTCCCTCCGACTCACATATATGTGGGGGTGGACTTACCACCATCCAATGCGAATCAGGAGCCTGCTCTAGATCAGGAGTCAGCAGCTTCTCCACTTCCTAATTCGGAGAATGTATTGCCTCTTGTTGGAGTTACAATACAACCGATCTCTCATCACTCTGCGGTCCCTCTTCCAGCTGAAGATCCGATGCAGGCAGTGCGAGAATTGAAAGCCCAATTTGATGCCTTAAAATATAAGGCTCAGCTCAAGAAATTGTGGATCAATCAGCCTTATCCGGCTATCTGGGATGAGGTCCCTTTCCCTCCTAAATACAAACCACAGACTATGGCTTTGTTTGAGGGAAAGACATTACCGAGCCAGTACATGAACTACTTTAGCATGATGACAGTGTTATTGCAAGGGAATGACGCCCTTCTCACTCGAGTGTTCAAAGGCTGTCTCTCGGGGGTGGCTTATCAGTGGTACCGTAGTCTTGCGGACAACTGCATTACTTTCTTTGAAGATTTCAAGACTTTGTTCTTCGCGCGATTCTATGAAGGGGGATGGACATGTCTATATCCTCTCTCATTGAAGTAAAGCAGAAGGAGAAAAAGAACGTTCACACTTTCATCGAACGTTTTCGTCAAGCCACTTTGCAAATGCCTTCCGGAGTTCCAGACTCGGCACTGGTGGACATTTGCAGGAAGAATCTTCTTTCAGTGATCTCGGTATTCACAGGACCGTATCAGTTCCATGATTGGCCCTCGTTTATCATCTCAGCAGTGGCCGCTGAAGACAACAGTCGGAAGGCACGTGATAATAGAATTATGATATCTACCTCTGATAGAGGAAATAAGTCATCCTCCAACAGTGACCATCCTCGTGGTTCCAAAGGAAAAGAAGCTCTGGCGATCAATACGTTCAGGCAAAAGACTGCGGCAACCACACAGACGAAATCTGGGACTTCCAGGCCCATTGAAGTATATTCTTTTGACGACGACGATATTCCGAGCATATTCGAGTGTCTAGTCAAAAGCGGCAAGATTACCCTCCCTGAGGTAAAGTGGCCTAATGAAGTCGGCAGTACCAATAACCCCAAGTACTGTATTTTCTATAGGTACATACTGTAGTGCCTCAAATCTCGATCCGACCGGGACGAGCACTATGTAATTGGGCGTGTGGCTAGTCCGTCTGAGTCGTAACTTAGATCTCGGCATCTTCTTGCCACGGACAAAATATGATGATCCTTTCCAACTCATGGAAAGGCCTCTATTGAAACGAGTCCAATAGTTTTCGTATTTTGGTTGCTTGGTTTTTTTGATTTCCGTTTTGAGGTTTTGGATTTGTTGTTGCTTTCGATTTGCTTGGTTTTCGCTGCTGATTTTATCGTTTGGAACTTGAGGTTCTGGGGAGTTCGACAAGGAAGGATAGGCAAGATTTCTAACTCGGTGCTTGTGTTGTTTCAGGTTCGCGTAACTGACGTTTAATCGTCGCTAGCGGGATTTCCTAGTTTCAGCCTTTTTCCCTTAACCAGTGAGTGGTTTGGTCCCTTTTTTCCTACTTTTTTATGCCAACATCTCTAAGTTTCAATCGTTCACTCGATGATGCCCGGTTGGACGCCTAGAAAATCCTTAGCCACAGGTATGCCAGCCACTAAGAAAGGAACATGAAAATTTGTAGACTAATTTATCATATTCTTGCACACCTTATAATTTGAGCTTGTTTATAAGGAAGAGGTGGTTGTTGGTGGCGGCCTAGTGCCTCGGATAGAGTTGGACTTATAGGATAACTGAATCGGAACACCGCTTGAGAAAATATGAACTGTTGTATAAGATATATATATGTTGCTGCTTAACTTCTTCTGTTTAATTTGATGCATTGTATGTAATATGAATTATTTTATGCATTTGCATGGTCTGGGACAACTTGTGCACAGGGTTTGGCATTTTCTCGAAACGACTTTCCGGGGCACTGGAACCGTATCGATCCGGAGGGAAATATTTGATTCGTGCTCGTCACGATGCCTAGCGGGACCTCCAGCAGGGCTTGCTACCCGGGCTGATAGGGCGCGCCGCTAAGCTTGAAATATGTCCCTAAGGTGTCGATCATACCAATGACCGCATAGAATAGAACGCATGCTAACTTATTGTCTTGTGCAGATGGTAAGTATACTTGTGTTTACGTTTCAGGGAAGGCGTGCATCGATTGAGTAAGCAATCGGTGTACTGGTTGGATTCAATGCTATTTTCATTCCTATCAAAACATGCAACTGATATGAATTGATTTTACTTGCTTCCTTATAGAAGCTATCTTAATGCATGCTCGCCCCTAACAAGCTAGTGTCGATTTAGTCGAGTGGGATTCATCCCGCTCACCAGTACAAGTTGAGTACTGACCCACGTTGTGGGCAACTATTTCAGGCAATCAGACGGTGCAACGCTAGTGCGTTAGCGAGGAGGCGTTAGGAGCACCTCTATTTTGAAGTATAGCTGGAGTCAGTTCATTTTGGAGGAAGAGACTTCAATCTATACAAGGGCGTAATATGCAAACGACGTGGACTATCTAACGGAGCGCGCCCTGCATTTTGAGTTATCTTTTGTAATGTAATTCAATAGCCGAGAAGGCGCATCAATGTAAACTCTATGTAAATTACTCTGAATATTCAATGAAAAAGCATGTTTCTTCCGTATTTGTGTTCAAATCTCTGTGAATGTATTTTATAATTTGTGTTTCAAAATGGGTTCCTAAAACTGCAAGTTCTTGCCTTGTGCGAGCGCAATTCCAGGCTCGCACGGCATCACGCCCCTAGCGAGGACGAATCAGTTCCGTAAAGGATCCGGCGAGGACGAAAGACCCTTTCGGGATCGGGACGTGACATATTGGTATCAGAGCACGGCTGTACTTCCTTGGGATTTTAAAAGAATATAAAGGAGTTTGATGCGCCTCTCAATTGAGTTGCGTTCGGCGTCCGCTGCATCAGATGAGTCGCCTATACAATGAGCCCGTAGATATAAAATCTATCGATTTTGGAGTGTTAACAAGCTACTCTCTTTTGTAGCGATGGCTAAGAAAAATACTGCCGCTGCAAGCAGTGCTCAGCCCATCCAGAGCGATCCGACAAGTTCTGGAGAATCCGTAGGAGCGGGTTCAACCGGTATGGCGGAACGGCTTATGCATCTCATGGAGGTGCAGCAACAACAAGCCGTTACGCAACAGGCGCAATTTGCTTCTCAGCAGAAGCAAATGGATACCATGATGCAACTGATTGCATCCTTGGTACCGAACAACGGGACTGCCACTATGACTCCTTCCCCCCTGCCGGCCGTGGCGGTAGAGGATGAGTCAGAAGAGACGCAACCTTCAGCTAGGAACACCTGCCGAGCAGCAGAGTTTACAAAAATACATCCACCTACGTTCAACGGACGAGCAGAACCGGACGTGGAGTTGGGATGGATTGCTAAGCTGGAGGGACTCTTTAACCTGGTTGGCATCCGGGGATCCAAGCGAGTTGCCTGTGCATCGGTTCAGCTGGAACTGCGTGTGCATGATTGGTGGGAGGCAACGAAGTAAAGGATTTACGATGCCAATCCCAACTGCAAAATAACTTAGGAAATATTCAAATCGGCCTTCATTGAACAATACATTCCCAGGGCCGTGCGTCAACAAAAAGAAGATGACTTCAGCAATCTGGTCCAAGGAAGTTTGTCTGTGGACGATTATGATTCTGTGTTCGCTAAGCTGGCCAAGTTTGTGGGGTACTTTCTGCCTAACCAGTAGGCATGGTGCTATCGCTTTCAAAAAGGTTTGAATGATGAGTTGCATAGGGACGTCATCAATCAGAAATATCAAACCTACAGGGAATGCTATGAAGCAGCCCTGGGCAGCAAGCGGATCTTTTAGCGTTGTCCCCCAAAGGCCGAAGTGCAAACCCCCCGTACCAATAACAACAAACGACCTCAGGAAACGGGAGGGTCTGGAACACATAAGCGTCAGTACACGTCGGATAACAGGGGTCAGACTCAGGCACCGAACTGTACCAGGTGCGGCAAAGCAGGGCATCGAGTAAACGAATGTCGGGTTACTGGATGTTTCAAATGTGGTCGTCTGGGCCATAAACAATTTAACTGCCGAGAGGGTAAGCCGAATCAGAACAACGAGAATAATCAGAATAAAGGGCCTCCAGCAAGTGATACCAATGTTGTGCCAGTAAACCCTCAACGTCAGGGTGCTCAAGGCCGAGTCTATGCATTGACTCGGGATGAGGCATCTGCCTCTGAAATGGTCATGACAGGTACATTACTTTTCAGAGAATTGTCCGCTAGAGTCTTATTTGATTCAGGTGCTACGCATAGTTTCATATCTGCTAATTTTACTGTTGAGCATAAATTAGCTTCTACTCCCTTAACTATGAATCTTTGCGTAAGCACACCTTCGGGAGTCGACATGCCCGCCCATGCGATCTATAGGGATGGTTATATTTGCATCGGAGGGAGGAAGCTTTCCTTAGATGTCATTGTACTAGACATTAAGGATTACTATATTATTCTCGGGATGGACTGGTTGGGTGCTTGCCATGCAATAATCGAGTGCGCGGAGAAGCGAGTCGTATTCCGTCTACCCGGCGAGGCAGACTTCTACTATTCGTGCAGCGCTGCACCGAAGACGACAATGGTAATATCAGCAATTTCGGCTAGGCGTATGCTGCATTCGGGTTGTGAAGGGTACTTAGCTTCAGTTCGAGACACCCGGCAGAAAAGTACAAATGCAGCTCAGGCTGATGTTATAGCAAATTTTCTCGATGTGTTCCCGGACGAGCTGCCTGGAATGCCTCCTGATCGTGAGATCAAATTCAGCATCGACACATTTTCGGATGCGCGACCGATATCGAAGGCACCTTATCGGATGGCCCCAGCAGAGCTAAAAGAACTCAAGGTTCAGTTACAAGATCTGTTGGATCGAGGATACATACGTCCAAGCGTTTCTCCGTGGGGTACTCCGGTGCTTTTTGTAAAAAAGAAAAATGGATCCATGCGGCTGTGTATTGACTACCGAGAATTAAATAAGGCGACCGTTCGAAATCAGTACCCTTTGCCAAGGATAGATGACTTGTTCGATCAACTGCAAGGTGCAACAGTTTTCTCTAAAGTTGATCTCAGGTCAGGGTATCACCAGTTAAAAATCAGACCAGAAGACATTCAAAAATCTGCGTTCAGAACCCGTTACGGACACTATGAGTTTCTCGTGATGTCGTTCGGCTTAACGAACGCCCCTGCAGCTTTTATGGATCTGATGAACCGCGTGTTTCGGCCGTACGTAGACAAGTTTGTCATCGTATTCATCGACGACATTCTGATATATTCCAAGAACGAGGCGGAACACAAGGAACACCTGAAGATCGTGTTGCAGACATTACGAGAACATAAGTTGTTCACTAAGCTCAGCAAGTGCGAGTTCTGGTTGAACAGCATGGCGTTCCTTGGTCATGTCGTCTCGGCAGAAGGCGTCGCCATAGACCCGAAGAAAATAGAGGCGGTGGTGGACTGGAAACAACCTACGTTAGCCAGCGAAATTCGAAGCTTTCTTGGCCTAGCAGGATACTACCGTAGGTTCATAAAGGATTTCTCTAAACTGGCCTCGCCTTTGACTCGCCTTACTCAGAAAGGGATTTTATACAACTGGAGTGAAGAATGCGAAGCCAGCTTTAGTGAATTGAAGCGACGTCTTGTTTCAGCTCCGATCCTTGCACTCCCAGATGGGGTAGAAGAGTTTCAGATATACAGTGACGCTTTAGGACTCGGATTGGGATGTGTACTCATGCAACGGGATAAGGTAATATCATACGCCTCCAGGCAACTGAAGCCGCACGAGAAAAACTATCCGACATACGATTTGGAATTGGCGGCGATTGTATTTGCATTGAAGTTGTGGAGGCATTATTTTTATAGTGTTTCTTGCAAAATCTTCACAGATCACAAGAGCCTCAAGTATCTTTTCACCCAATGGGAATTGAACCTCCGGCAGCGACGTTGGCTAAAACTTATTAAGGACTATGATCTAACGATCGCGTATACTCCGGGCAAGGGAAATGTCGTTGCTGATGCTCTGAGTCGAAAGTACGTAGGCTCATTATCTATAAACAACCATTTACTTTGAGATCTTGAGGCGATGGGCATCGAGCTTTGAGTTCGGCATCAAGACGTGCTGCTGGCACCACTCCATCTTGAACCGAGTTTACGGGATAGAATCAAATCAGCTCAGGAGGGCCATCAGTTCCTAGAGAAAGTACGCGGATTGATCTCGGCAGGGAAGACGTCTGACTTTGTGGCAGGCGAAGATGGGGCCTTACAGATGAAAGGAAGGCTATGCGTCCCGAGCGACCCTGAACTCCGAAGGAAAATTATGGCGGAAGCGCACTACGCGAAGTATTCTTTGTGTCCGGGGAGCACTAAGATGTACAAGGACTTACGCGGTACCTTCTGGTGGTAAGGTATGAAGCGGGATGTGGAGACCTTTGTGTCACAGTGCATGGCCTGCCAACAGGTGAAAGCTGAACATCAGAGGCCCGGCGGGGAGATGCAGAACCTCTCTATTCCCGAGTAGAAATGGGACAACATCACTATGAATTTCATTGTGGGATTTTCGAAGACGCCACGGGGGCATGATGCGATTTGGGTCATAGTTGATCGTTTGACCAAATCAGCCCACTTTCTTCCCATAAAAGTTGCGTGGAGCGTCGATCGGTTAGCATAGATCTACATAGACGATATTGTTCGATTACACGGAGTGCCTGCTTCTATCGTCTCTGACCGTGACGGACGTTTCTTATCTCATTTCTGGACTAGCCTACAGTCTGCTTTGGGAACCAAGCTACAGTTCAGTACCATATACCACCCCCAGACTGATGGCCAAACAGAGAGGACAAATCAGATACTTGAAGATATGTTACGGCTGTGTGCGATCAATTTAAAGACTAGTTGGGACACGCACCTTCCGTTGGCAGAGTTTGCGTACAACAACAGCTACCAATCGAGCATCCAGATGGCATCGTACGAAGCACTCTATGGGCACAAGTTTCGATCTCCAATCTGTTGGGACGAAGTCGGCGAGCGGCAGGTACTCGGGCCAGAGCTGGTGGAGCAGGTAGTCGAGAAAGTTCGCTTGATTCGGGAAAGACTCCGCACTGCGCAGAGCCGACAGAAAAGCTATGCCGATACTCATCGTAGGCCCTTGGAGTTCATGGTCGGGGATCATGTCTTCTTGAAAGTGACGCCGATGCGTGGAGTGATGCATTTCGGCATGAAGGGCAAGCTGAGTCCTAGGTTTGTCGGCCCTTTTGAAATACTAAAACGGGTGGCAGCTGTGGCATACCGAATTGCACTACCTCCCGCCTTGGCTGGAGTGCACGATGTATTCCACGTTTCTCAACTACGGAAGTATGTGCATGACTCGAGTCATGTAGTTAGCTTCGAACAGCTAGAATTGCGCACGGATTTGTCATACTCTGAGGAGCCGGCGCAGATCCTGGATCGTAAGGAAAAAGTACTTTGCAACCGTACGATGTCCTTGGTTCACGTGCTGTGGCAGAACCATACAGTTGGAGAATCAACCTGGGAAGTCGAATCGGAGATGAATGAGAAGTATCCTTCGTTGTTCATTAAGTCGGAGGTAGGCCTTGTTCTTAAGTTTCGGGTCGAAACTTTTTCTTAGTGGTATATTATGTAGTGCCTCAAATCCCGATCCGACCGGGATGACCACTATGTAATTGGGCGTGTGGCTAGTCCGTCTGAGTCGTAACTTAGATCTCGGCATCTTTTTGCCACAGACAAAATGCGATGATCCTTTCCAACTCATGGAAAGGCCTCTATTGAAACGAGTCCAATAGTTTTCGTATTTTGGTTGCTTGGTTTTCTTGATTACCGTTTTGAGGTTTTGGATTTGTTGTTGCTTTCGATTTGCTTGGTTTTCGCTGCTGGTTTTATCGTTTGGAACTTGAGGTTCTGGGGAGTTCGGCAAGGAAGGATATGCAAGATTTCTAACTCGGTGCTTGTGCTATTTCAGGTCCGCGTAACTGACGTTTGATCGTCGCTAGCGGGATTTCCTAGTTTCAGTCTTTTTCCCTTAACCAGTGAGTGGTTTGGTCCCTTCTTTCCTACTTCTTCATGCCAACATCTCTAAGTTTCAATCGTTCACTCGATGATGCCCGGTTGGACGCCTAGGAAATCCTTAGCCACGGGCATGCCAGCCACTAAGAAAGGAACATGGGAATTTGTAGACTAATTTATCATATGCTTGCACACCTTATAATTTGAGCTTGTTTACAAGGAAGAGTTGGTTGTTGGTGGCGGCCTAGTGCCTCGGATAGAGTTGGACTTATGGGATAACTGAATCGGCACACCGCTTGAGAAAATATGAACTGTTGCATGAGATATATATATGTTGCTACTTAACTTCTTCTGTTTAATTAGATGCATTGTATGTAATATGAATTATTTCATGCATTTGTATGGTCTGGGACAACTTGTGCACAGGGTTTGGCATTTCCTCGAAACGGCTTTCTGGGGCACTGGAACCGTATCGATCCGGAGGGAAATATTTGATTCGTGCTCGTCACGATGCCTAGCGGGACCTCCAGCAGGTCTTGCTACCCGGGCTGATAGGGCGCGCCGCTAAGCTTGAAATATGTCCCTAAGGTGTCGATCACACCAATGACCGCATAGAATAGAACGCATGCTAACTTATTGTCTTGTGCATATGGTAAGTATACTTGTGTTTACGTTTCAGGGAAGGCGTGCATCGATTGAGTAAGCAATCGGTGTACTGGTTGGATTTAATGCTATTTTCATTCCTATCAAAATATGCAACTGATATGAATTGATTTCACTTGCTTCCTTATAGAAGCTATCTTAATGCATGCTCGCCCCTAACAAGCTAGTATCGATTTAGTCGAGTGGAATTCATCCCGCTCACCAGTACAAGTTGAGTACTGACCCACGTTGTGGGCAACTATTTCAGGCAATCAGACGGTGCAACGCTAGTGCGTTAGCGAGGAGGCGTTAGGAGCACCTCTATTTTGAAGTATAACTGGAGTCAGTTCATTTTGGCGGCAGAGACTTCAATCTATACAAGGGCGTAATGTGCAAACAACGTGGACTATTTGACAGAGCGCGCCCTGCATTTTGAGTTATCTTTTGTAATGTAATTCAATAGCCGAGAAGGCGCATCAATGTAAACTCTATGTAAATTACTCTGAATATTCAATGAAAAAGCATGTTTCTTCCGTATTTGTGTTCAAATCTCTGTGAATGTGTTTTATAATTTGTGTTTCAAAATGGGTTCCTAAAACTACAAGTTCTTGCCTTGTGCGAGCGCAATCCCAGGCTCGCACGGCATCACGCCCCTAGCGAGGACGAATCGGTTCTGTAAAGGATCCGGCGAGGACGAAAGACCCTTTCAGGATCGGGGCGTGACACATACATCACCCATAAAGGCATGTTATGTACTAAAGAGGAAAATCCAGGAGTTGATCGACGCTAAGGCCATCACTCTACGTAATAGCGAGAAGACGGTCACAGCCAACATAATCTCTCTTCAATTTGGCAATCTGCCTCCCCAAGAAGTTCCAGATGGTGTTGTACCCATTTCCCGGACGACGATAAACATTGTTAATCTTTCTCCAGCCAGCGGTCAAAATCTTGACCTGGTACCCCTAACTACCCAGTGCGGTGAGATTATGTGGGTTCATCCAGATCTGGGGTCAGAGATCGAGGAAGAGACTCAAGCTGCTAAAGCTAAGTCTAAAAAGAACTCGAAGCGTAAACCATGTCATATGGTTGCTATATCCTTGACATCAGAAGAAGAGGTTTTAGCTACCGAAACCCGTTCAGGGAAAGCCTACCTCAAGGACTATGGAGGAAGTCAGGAAGATGCACCGGCAAACACTTCAGCTGCCAAACTTCCAGAACCTGAACCTGTCATACCAGAAGCAGGACCTTCTAGACCAACTTCGGCGGACAAGGGCAAGAAGAAAGAAGTACACTTTGATAAACTTTTGAAGAATATACAAAACAAAGGTTTGGAGAAGCCTTATAACTTCGACATCCTGGCCCAGTTAGCTCATACACCAGCCAGATTATCCATTTTTGAACTACTCAGGCTCTCTAAAGACACACGTCAAGCCCTGAGTGAAGCATTAATGCAGGCAGATGCATACTTGATCCAGTTCAAGTCCCCTGATGAAGAACCGGTGGCATGTCCTCAATGCCATAGTATGATGGAGGTGGTCCTGAATATCACTTTCACCCAAGATGACATGCTGTTAAAACATAACAAGCATGACAAACTCCTCTATTACACCAGATATGTCGATTCCATTGAGGTTAACCGAATTCACATAGATCCGTGATCATCGATCAGTATCATTCCTCATAGTCTACTCAGACCACTGAGGATTTCTACCAGCGAATTGGCTTATACCACAACTACAATCGTGGGCTTCAACGCAAGAAAAAGTAAGCCATTGGGGAAGATTCGTCTGAGGATCCAGATTGGCAACCTCAGATCAGTGGCTACATGCTATGTCATTGATTCAGAGGTGTCCTACAATATTCTGCTGGGCAGACTGTGGATCCACGACCACAACATCGTTCCTTCGACTCTACATCAATGTTTCAAATATGTAGATGCCCAAGGAATAGTACAAACGGAGTTTGCTGATATTAACCCGTTCAAAGGAGTAGAATCCTACTAATTCGATGCCATGTTGTACACCCAAGACTACATAGAGGAGGCGTCAGGCAAGACAGAGGAGGAATCCTACCGGGAGCCAAAAAACCCTCTGTTGAGCAACCTCTGTCAATCAAGGTGAAAGGGTGAACTACTCGTCCAAAAGTCATGGAACCCATGGCTATCCACCTAAACAAAACCAAGTCAGGAAAAGGAGGTGATCCTCTAGTGATCACTTTGAACCAGAAGCCTCCACCTTTGGTCATCAACCTCCGGCGTAACAAGTAGCCAGCTGATATAAATATAACCAGGAACGTAGTTTCTGACGATAATAAAGATCCTCTTTTCCAGTACATTGACGCTCAAATTCCAAATCAGGAATCCTCTCCCCATAACGATATAGAACCTATAGCATAAAGATTCTTGAAAGCTATAGATTCCTATCATCCGTATGTATGGAAAGTAGCGTCACCATCTAATATCATCACGACATATAGGCCACAAGAGGATTCTATCTTTATTGTTCCACCTACTTGCAGCAGTCAGCATCCAATAGTCTTCGGTCGCATGCACAATAAACCGACTGTACAAGAAGATTCTTCCGATGATGATGCTGGTAAAATATAGGTTCACAGATATAGCCCGCAATCTCTGAAGATTATGCAAAGTATGGGTTATGACTTGAAGCTGGAACCAGGCCTCAACTATGGGAAAGGCAGGCGAATGTCGTTACATGGTGATCCCTACTGCCAATAAACTCATTTTGGGTTAGGGTATACCACCTCCCTTGCAACTTCTGAGTCAAATGAGGATATCTTTTCCTCTTCTCAAGCTAGCTCGCCATCCTCCGGCCCATCTAATGATCTCGAACGAGCATTATCAGTAAATATGGTATTAACAAATTCTCTCAAAGCAAATGAACAGGAATCTGAACCGTTTGAAAATGACTCCTGGGCACAGCAAATGGATATACAATGGGAACTCCGGTTCGAGCAGAGAGAACCTCCCACTGAAGATAAAGTTATCCAAATCGACGTTGGGGATGAATTTTTGCCAAAGCTGATATTTATCAGTAACAACCTTTCCGAAAAAGAAAGAGAAGAAATAATCCAACTAATAAAAGAATATATCGACGTCTTTGTATGGAATTATGAGGATATGCCAGGACTTGATCCAAAAGTGGCTACTCATAAACTCAACATATTGCCCAATTCGAAGCCTGTGAAGCAACATCAACGCCGGTTTCGTCCGGATATGATGGACGCCATCGAAGCTGAAATCAAGAAGTTGATATCCTGTGGCTTCATCCGGGAAGAGCAACATCCTGACTGGGTCACCAATATTGTCCCAGTCATGAAGAAAAGTAGGAAAGTACGTGTCTGTATCGATTACCGAGATCTGAATGCAGCCTGCCCCAATGATGAATTTCCTTTTCCCATCACAGACGTCATGATCGATAATATATGCGGTTTTAAATATATGTCTTTCATCGACGGATTCTCATGATACAATCAAATCAAAATGCATCCTGAAGACGAGAATCATACTACCTTTCGCACACCACTGGGGGTATATTGCTACACAGTCATGCCCTTCGGATTGAAGAATGTCGGGGCTACATACCAAAGGGCCATGATTAACATATTCCATGAGCATTTACATAAAATAGTGGAATGTTACGTAGACGATATAGCTGTCAAAAGCCACATCAAGGATAATCACATCCAAAACTTGAAGACAGTGTTCGAATTAATGCGCCAACATCAACTCAAAATGAACCCCAGAAAATCTTTTCTTGGTGTATCCAATGGCAAATTCCTGGGATTTGTCATTACCGCTAAAGGTATTCAAGTAGACCCTGACAAAGTGAAGGCCATCTTAGAGATGCGACCTCCCCGTAATCTGAGAGAACTCAGGGGATTTCAAGGTCGTTTGGCTTATATCCGAAGATTCATATCCAACCTCTCGGGAAGATGTCAGCCTTTTCTTGTCTCATGAAGAAAGGTGTATCCTTCGTATGGGACAAAGCCTGTCAGCAAGCGTTTAATGATATCAAATGCTACCTCACTAATCCTCCAGTTCTGGTGTCTTCCATCATTGGAAGGCCATTTTTGTTGTATGTTCGAGCAATGGATCATTCTCTGGGAGCTCTCCTCACACAGAAGAACGATGAGGGTCATGAACAGGCTATCTAATACTTAAGCAGGATGATGGTCGGAGCTGAACACCGGTACAATCCAGTTGAAAAAGAATGCTTGGCCCTAATGTTCGCCATTCAGAAAATGCGATATTATGTCACAGGCCAGACTATTCATATCATCTCCAGGATCAATCCTCTTCGGGTATTGATGAACAAGCTAAGTGTTCTCAATTCTCGACTAGCGACTTGGGCAATGTTATTAATACCATATGATATGGTGTATGTCCCTCAGAAGTCCATCAAATGCCAAGCATTGGCTGATTTCCTAGCTGCTCATCCAATTTTGGAAACCTCTAGATTATACGAGGACATTCCTGACTAAGTTACAGAATGTAATTCCGCAATGGAAGGTGATACATGGCAGCTATTCTTCGATGGTGCCTCCAGGACTGGTCCCAGGGGGAACATGGTTTCAGGAGTAGGAATTGTCCTGGTCACTCCTGATAAACTCGTAATCTATCGAGCATATTCACTTAGCGAGCCTTGCTCTAATAATGTGGCAGAGTATAATGCCCTACTCATTGGACTCCAAGTCGCTAAAGAATTGAACGTCGAATATCTGGAAGCTTTCGGTGATTCTCTGCTGATCGTCAATCAAGTCAGAGGAATATATGAAGTCCGTAACCCAGACCTCATTCCTTATCACCAAGCAACGATCGAGATTGTATCATCTTTCAAAGGGTTCTTCCTAGAGCATGTGCCTCGATCTCAGAACTTGGAAGCTGATGTCCTAGCCAGTCTAGCTACAGATTTAGCTATTCCTATAAGAAGGCAGAATTTGGTGATCCTTCTTAACAGAGATTTATTCTGTGTGAAAAACAACTTTCACATAGAACGCAGCTATGCTGTGAACACAGATCCTCCCAAGAGAGACTGGAGAAGTCCCTTTATAGATTTCGTAGCATACGGAATCTTACAAGAGGATCCTAAAGAAGCAGTATCCATCAAAAGATGATCATTACGCTTCTATTTTGATGTGTCTTCATAATGCCTATATCGCCGAACCTACGATGGACTGCTATTACGATGTCTCTCCGATGATGAGGCACAGCGGATTATCCGTGAAGCTCACGACGGCGTATACGGAGCACACCAACCCGGTCCTAAGCTATAGGATCGTATCAGAAGGATGGGCTATTACTGGCCTACTATGATCACAGATGCAATAAAATATGCAAGACAATGCAAAGCCTGCCAGGTTCATGCAGATTTTATACATCAACCTTTTGAACATTTACATCCAACGATTGTATCCTGGCCTTTTGAAGCATGGGGTATCGATATCATTGGTCCCATTTACCCGTCTTCTTCCATAGGTCATCGGTTCATATTGGCCATCACGGATTATTTCTCTAAATGGGCGGAGGTAATCCCCCTTGTCGAGGTAAAGACATCCAATGTGATCAGCTTTATCAAGCACCATGTCATTTATCGCTTTGGGATACCGTGAAGGATAATCTATGACAACGGGCCTCAATTCATCAGCCAAACGTTTCACTGATTTTGTGATAAAAATCGGATACAAAATATGGCCTCTACGGCATATAATCCTGCTGCTAATGGTTTGGCAGAAGCCTTCAACAAAACCATTATCAAATCTTGAAGAAGTTTGTCTCTTCGAACAAAAGGGATTAGAATGAGAAGCTCGGAGAATGCCTCTGGGTATACCGCACAACGGTTTGAGCACCGACGGGTTGTACCCTATTCTTATTTGTCTACGGGAGTAAAGCAGTTCTCCCCATTAAAATCCAAATTCCGTCACTCAGAATAGCAATAGCTAATGAGTTGACTCAGGAAAATAATGATCGACTACGGCTTCAAGAGCTGGAAGGATTAGATGAGAAATGCCTCTTAGCTCAACAGCGCATTGCGTTATATTAGGCACGCATTTCCAAAACTTTTAATCAAAAAGTAAAGAAAAGGGTGTTTAAAGTTGGTGAGCTAGTTTTAGCTGTGAAAAGGCCAATGATCATTACTCACAAGAGTAAGGGTAAATTCTAGCCCAAATGGGAAGGCCCTTATGTGATCGAGATGACATTCTCAAACGGCGCCTACAGATTAGCCAAGCCTAATGGAGACTTGTTAATGGCTCATATCAACGACAAATTCCTGAAGAGGTACTATGCTTAATCTCCTTTGCTCAAATGAAGGATAGTGAAGATCTCGTTCTGACAACACTACATCCAAAGAACTAGTTGGATCATATTCTATCATGTCCATATAACCTCTGAATAGATATGTTTAACTAATTTGGAACATCAAAACCTATCACGTCCATATTACCTCTGATAGTGTTTTGTGTACAAATTTTAGTTGGATCATATTCTATCATGTCCATATAATCTCTGAATAGATATGTCCAGCTGAAGCTTACCGAAAGTATATCACGTCCATATTACCTCTGATATCACTTTCACCCTAACCTATCATTTATATTCAAAAAAATGTTGGGTCTACCAAAGTCAGATAAAGTCTCTTTATTATCGCCAGAAAGAGCAAATTACATATAAAAGCAAAGGGTACATCATTTGGGAGGAGCAGTTAAGTCACAAATCCGTCGCGCCAAAGAGGCCATTCTCTCATTCCTGGAGCTCAAAACTGTAGCGCGAGCCCGCTCCAACCTTGCCTCCTCAGTATTCAAGACAGACAGTTTAGAACGAGCATGTACAAAACCTGCGTGGGTGACACCCGCACGTGTCAGGTTCTGCTGAGCCGCTTTCCTTCGGTCATTCAACGCATCTCGAGCTGCCGATAAAGAGAGAGCCCTCTCATTGGCCTTAGCGAGGTCGTCTTCCAATTTGCGAACCCTTGCTGCCTCTTCCTCATATTCGGCCTCGCACTTGGCTAACTGGGGAATGACATACTCTAATACGATATGCTCTTCATTCATCTCTTTCTGCTGAGCCTCGATGGACTTGCTCAGAGTTTCTATCTCCCCAACAAGCCTCGCAGTCAAAGAGTCATATTCATCCTGAATCAGATCATCAATGCTGCCCTGGGATAGTTGCAGATAATTGTTAATGGGTTATTCCAAATCATTAACTATTTGCTCCAGCGCATCAGCTCTCCCAGCGTCGTTGAAGTCTCTGATCGGCACTATCGCAAACTGGGAGGACCTCCTCAGAGCCTCGAAGCCTAGATTCTTCTCCAATACCATTGATATCAGCGTTTTCAAAGTGGTATAGAAAATACTAGTATACTGCTCAATTAGCATGGCAAGATCCGAATGGACGCTGGGAGTGGCTGCAATATCGGCAAATCCCCTTCCAGGAACGACTGCAGAGGGTGTCGTCACAGTCGTCGCTTCAGCAGATGGCGCGACAAAAGTAGAGGCGCCAACAACGACCGAAGTGGCTGGCGTACTCGAAGGAGGCATCATCGTGATGATAGTCTCATCCTCCTCTGAATATATTGGAACTGTATTGGGCGAGCCGGCACCCAAAAATGTTTTCTCTTCAAGGTCGAGCACCATCGTCTCATCGGCAGGAGCTGCAACAAAGCCAAAAGTTGCGTCGATGCTGCCCTCCCCATAGATGTCTTCCCCTGAAAAGAAGACAAGAGAAAGTTAATATCAACCTGATGTTAATTTTTCTAAAAAGAAGTGTAAAGACGACATTTACCCATGGCTGATGGTATATATGTCGCGTCCGTAGCCAATACAGCTAAATCATCTCTTAATGATGTTAAACAAGCTGTCATACCTGAAGAGGAGGGTGCACCAAATGACGATTGAGGGTAGTCATCCAAGTCTTCACCCAGATCCAATCGAGGTTCATCAGGTGCAATATCGCTGGGGATACTTACAAATGAAGAAGGGGCTGAACCCATTATTGGGCTGGATAAAGATATCCTTATTTGGCTCGGCCTCGAAGGCGATCTCGTAGCACTACCTGAAGCGGTAGCAGCGACAGCAGGTTCGAGCAAAGAATCTCTGGCATTGGCAGCCAGAATTGTGGAGGTTCCCTCTCTAAAAGGCGAGGAACCTCTAATCAAAGGATCGTCCCCGACAGAGGAAACAGCAGGCTCACTCCTAGGAGCCTCATGGCTGGAAGTCCTGACAGGACCACTAACAGTCTTCTTTTTCTTGCGAGGGGAAGCCTCTTTCAGAATAGGATCCCTTCGCTTACTGGGGATAACCAGAGGCTCTGCAAGCGGAGGTATTATGTCTCTCGGTACTGTCAACAAAAACTAATCTAGATCGACAGAGTCTTCACCTTCGTCAGAGGAAACCGATGGGACTTCCTCTCTTCCCGCGGACTTAAAAGAGGGCATTCTAAAACTTCCACGCATATCAAAATTATGATAGCAGGTATTGGTGGCCACATAAAATTGGGCGTACGAATGGAGGATGCGCAACTCCATGGAGAGAGAAGTCGCAGGCACAGTAAAGGCTGCTCCAGTACAACCCATTATGAAGTACCACCATCCTCTCGCTCTGTCAATAAGTCCACCTCTGGACTTGAAGCTGGTGAGGGCATTTCCCACATGCAATTGGTCATACCCAAACTACCTGGCGAACCGACTAGACAGATATGGCTCCAAGAAGTAATGGTCTTCACTTCTGTACAATAAATGGGAAGGTCTAATGCAGACCAACCAATAAAAAACTTTAGGAAAAAGAATGGTCTTCCCTTCACCTGAGTCCTGAAGTCTCGTCCCCTATTGATTGATATGTACAGTAGGGACGGTACAGAAAAACTTCCAGCTATGAGCAAAATTCAATGCTCGCCGACAGTCCACGACGGTGGTCACGTTCCAAGTAGAATTCTTGTAATTCAACAAAAAATTATTCCCCGAACTACTTGCAGAGCCGGGAGACATCACCCTGGGGTTATGAAGAATTAACCATCCCATCAGATACAGGAATGGTAACTCTACCCTGGGAAAGCTTTCACGTCGGGTCTCGTCTGCAAGCAGCCCATCAGTAATGGCCCTCAGACCAGCTTGTATCCGGCATAACATGGCAAGGAGCATGCCCAGTCTTGCCCCAAACACCAAACGTACTGCAGGCCATAAGGTGTTACGGTGAATGCGATCCGAAGACACAATGCCTGGTACTACCAATCGGCGTCGCCATACAGAGAGGAAGCCAGCTAGTTGAGCTTTCCTGGACAGAGGCCTGCGGCAATGCCTCATATAACTGTAGGCTTTAGTGCCTGCAGGATAATTCCCTATCCCCTCATCAAGAACCTGATCTGAAGCCCCGACGTCTTCAATAAGATCGACTACTTGAGCATTAAGCACGCTCAGAAGGCTCAAAGGCTTATCCCTGCTATCTACAACTTTGTCGGGCTTAGCATCTCTGGCCTGATGAAAGAAGAGATAGGACGCCCATTTGTTGGTATGAGCCAAATCAGAGGGCTCATTATAGAAGGTGGTGCATGCTAGATAATGGCTCATTAGCTCCTGGTACACTGCCACTACCCGAGGGTTTGTATCCCCCAGCTCCCTGTTTGTGGGAACATACTCTTCATAAGGAGTATCCCCCATTGGCAGTCTTGAAATTTCTGCCATCTCATGAAGGGCCAATCCCAACTCTCCTAGCGGAGTGGCAAAAGTCCCAGTGAGCGAGATATACCGCTCCATCAAAGCCAAAAACAGGTTAGGGTTGGGAGGTAACCCAACATTAGTAGCACTCACAGCTGCGAACAGACCAATGCTCTCCAGCTCCATCTGAAAATGCTTTAGGGCCCAGGCAGATAAATGAGCCTATCGAATATTTGAAGGGGTAAGCCACCCATTGGTCCGAGGATTAACCTTGGGGTATACTCCTCCATGCTCCATGAAGTCATTACAAAAAGTTGATAATTGGACTGGCTGAAGCAGTGAAGTATCCTCACTCGAGACGCTGCCCGACAGTAATCCCCTGAAAGGCAAGACAGGGCTGGAAGGGCGGCTCACAAATAATCCTTGGCATGATCCCTTCTGATAAAATATCTTTCTCGACTGGCCGTGAAGATTAGGGGTCAGGGTCCACGACATCCTCCTGGGATGCGTGGCATGGAAGAATGCCGAGATAGAATAATCTCTCGGCATCCTGGGCAAGTACATGACCATGCCCCCAGCAATAAAAATCCAGTTTTCCTTCTTGGGCTTCGTCTGGGATTGTTTATCAATCATATCCCCGAAGAAGAAAGCTGGTTTTATATATTTGGCCCCGTCTATATACGTCAAGGGCTCTTCGTTGATCATGCTCAACAGCATTCGCTCTCCTTGAGATGATATCAGAATCCCCCTTCCTTCACGGTACTGGGTTCCAGAAATAGGGAATGTCACGTGGGACAAATCCTCCAGGTAATTGGAGTTCAACATTCCAGCAGCAGAACCCATCACCTCAGCCAACAGAGGTATCTGCAAGTCCACTACAAAATGCAAGAAGCACAAGTCAGTTTCTATACTAGACATTACAGTCTTGCAGCTTACGCCAAAGATCAACAGTCTGTGCTTTTACGCTAAAGACTGTAAAAAACTTGAGTTTTTACGCCGGAACCTATTTTTGAGGCGTAAAATTTAAGGTTGGCAGTATACAGTCTGTGTTTTTTTACGCCAGACTGCCAAAATTTGAATTATTACGCCGGAATTTTCATCCAGAGTGTAACACTCAAAGTTTGTACTATACGCCAAATTTCGACAGTCAAAGCTTTTACGCCAGACTGCAAAAATATATAGTTTTTACGCTGACACATTAGGAATATGGGCGTAAGTGATAAAATATCTTTGTGCATCATCTTCCTCGAAGAGGCTCTCAGCACAGAAGATGACCTAGCGTGTTCACGTACAATGTGTGCGAAGGGTTTTCTTTATTTTTGTCGTTCCAAAAGCTTTACCTATGACGCCTAGTGCACAGCTTGATGATGGGATAATTCGTTCAGAGCGGGGTTCGGTCAGCCCAACGGGAGTTTTCTTTCCCTTAGCGGCGGAAGGTTGTTTCGTGCCATTGCTAAAAACTCAGAATGCTCAGAGAAAGAATGAAGAAGAGTTCTCAAAGAGACGAAGAGGAAAGGTTCTTGGAAAGCTAGGGTTTTGTAAAAAGACAGATGAAGAGTTTCTTCTCTCAAAGCCTTGGGGTATTTATAGAGTTCAGGTAACTCTTCAAATTCCTAACCAAATTCGATATTTAATATTAGGTTATGATTGGGGACCACGTCAGCCTATCATTTAAAGGAAGATGGACAGTCAGCGGAGTCAAAATTTTTGCGCAGAGAAAATTAACGGTTTTACGCTAAGGAGCTTTTACGCTCAAGAGGCTACAAATCTACGGTTTTATGCTCAGAGGCTATAAGTCTATGGTTTTACGCCCGGATGCTTTTACGCTCGGTAGCTTTTATGCTCGAGAGGCTACAAACCTATGACTTTACGCTCAGAAGCTACAAACCTACGATTTCACGCTCAGAAGCTTTTTACGCTCAGAGGCTACAAATCTACGACTACACGCTCGAAAGTTTTCTTTTTCAGAGGCTATAAATCTACGATTTTACGCCCGGATGCTCTTACGCTTGGTAGCTTTTACGCTCGAGAGGCTATAAACCTATGATTTTATGCCCATCTATATTACGAATCTATGACTTTTCGCATATCTCAAAATACGCAGGCCAGAGTATGCGTATATCTGAACAATTCTCAAGACGGCCAAATATAAGGGTTTACGCAGAAGATGCTCCTTTATGGCCATAAAATATTCCAAGTACAGAGTTCAGTATTGAAAATGACTCTTCTTCTTGGGTCGATTGGAAGTTCATCCAAAATCCAGTCAGAATCTTTTCTCTACAGTTCAAGCATGGCCAGTTTTGACAGCCATTTCTCACCCAACTTCAAGGGATTTTTGGGAAATCATTTTTGAAGATGATGGTCTGAACAAGAATTTTTCTCAAAGAAGTGATAGTTTAGAATTCTACGCAACTCCTCGTTCAAAATAGAAAGACAGTTCGGATATTCGACTTAAATGCTAAAACAGTTTTTCTACGTGTCCTCAGTTACGCGTAAAAGACGGGACGAGATCAGATACTCTTTTTATCAGAGTCAGCATAAAGTTATTTAGACATGTCAGAGCTGCACACTATTCAGACTTCATCACAGCAAAATATGACAAATCATCATATGCGTAAAAGAAGACAATTTCATTAATCATGATTACATATGATGGAAATCCATTCTACAAAGGGTTTTTCATCTTCATGATTACATATGATGGAAATCCTTATTCTACCAAGGGTTTCTCATCTTCATTTAGGATCACGCCAAGAGTCTATTCTGTCAGGTTCTCATATTGGTGGAGATCTTCTTCTGTCTTCTTCAGCAGTTAGTCGGTTTCCGCGATCGATTAACAAAAAAATAATTAATGGCGGGAGAATATATAACTGGGCTTGTCTAAATTATTCAAGAGCCCATCCTCCATACGCCTTGACAGATTGAGTTAGGATTCAGACCCAACTCAATATTGGAAGATAGGGCCAGTTTGTCTGCCCTCGTCCACCGTCGTAACGGAAGAAAATACAGCTTGCAAGCTGTGTGGTCTAATACGACCCTTCCTCTCTCCTGGACGAATCGCTATATGAAATTGTTGATCATCCCGAGCAAAGGAAGCTATGATATCCTTCCATGATCCATCACTGCAGAGAATATTTGCTCGAAGATGCCTTTTTTACGGCTCCTTACATGTTGGAAGAACATGATCTTCTTCTTCCTCAAGTCAGCAAGACGAACCTCGGCAACCATCTCTGTGTGGTGAAGGGAATGTGGGAAGAACAGGTTAACTCATCAGCCTTTATATAGGCAAAGGGGAACACACCGAATCCCAACAAACTCTCAAAAATCTGCCAAGAAATCAGCCTCGAGGAACGAGTCAGACTTGATCGTTTTATGCTTCATTCAAAGTGTTTCAAATTACGAGAAATTTGAAAACTTTGAAGGGGGTCTTATAGAAGCATAAAAAATACGCTACAGAATTATATGCAGTATGCATAAAAACCCGCGTAAAGCAGAGTTTTAGTACTGTGTAGCATAAGATCTGACTTCAGAGCCATCATCGTACAAGCAGAGCTTCATCGCTAGTACAGCGTAAAATATAGCTCTAGAATAATCCGCGTAATACAGTATTTTTAGACTGCTTCAGCGTAAAAATATTGTTATATCGCCACTTTGGCGTAAAACCTGCTCACTTTCAATGCATCACGGAAGTGTACGAGGAGCGCTTCGTATTCCTCGAACGAACCTGTCAGATCATGCAGTGAACCTGACTCCTGACAAAGAGTACTACACGACTATCCAGACGACGGCTGTAATGATGATTCGGCACAAAGATCCAAACTGTCATTTAGTGACATTTCCTTGATACAAATTGCTTTTACGCATTTAAGGGAATACGCTGCCTAGTTTTATACAGGCAGATGTGAGCTTTTACGCTCAGCAGAAGACAAAATGAACTGCCACGTCAAAAGCTGCTCTTCGTACAGAGCTCGAGGCACGTTGCTGCAGTTAATGCGCGTGATGGGGGCAGATCTCTGTATTTAATGCACGAGATTTTGTTCTATTTTCAAAGACTGGGTGAGCCATAATTACGGCTAATATGTCCACATCATCACCTCCATATATTATGCCATCAGGCTATTTTCAGCTATAGGAGCACGCTGTACGCTATCTCCTTGAAATACGTCGACCTGGCCATTTTCAGCTACAGAAGCATGCCGTATGCTATCTCCTCGAAATACGCCAACTCAGGCCATATTTGTATTGGTGCGTGATAAGGCTATTTGGTTCAGACTACGTTCAAGACCTCAGTCAAAGAAGGAGGATCGGCTATCTTTTACGCTAGCTACCTATCCATGTAGCACCTAGCTTCTACGCCAGTTTGACAACTACCGGGCTTCTACGCCTACTGGGCTTCTAGGCCTACCTGGCTTCTACACCAGTTTGACAACTATTTGGCTTCTACGCCATAGTGACAGTTATTGGCTTCTACGCCAACCTTTTCTACACGAGGGGCAGTTACCTACGTGGCTTGCATGTTGTGATCTTCGTAGCAGTTATACGTGTTACCTCATAATGGGATACGCGTCACACGCATATTCAGAAGATCATTCATACGTGGGTGGCAGTTATTATAACCGCCGCATAAAAAGTGCCACACTCTCCA
>JAYESA010000008.1:96515837-96593337 GCA_036927795.1 Iris macrosiphon
TCTCCCTACCCAATGTAACCACACGTCTCATGTCCATGACACGCAAGATTATCTAATGCAATAAGTCATATGATAGCTATGCATATGTAATATCTAGATCATAAATCTTGTAGCCTATATAGAATCACCATGAATAACTCAGAAGATTATGTCCCATGAATAGTGTCAAGTATCCTATGGTATGACGTACTTGATAATGCAAGCACGAAGATGTATAGGGTCGCAATATCCATCTCTAGGTGACGTTACACAACTCCGCGTACGACGTTGACACCCGAATATTATTCGGGCGTTAAAAAATGTCACACGGTCCTAGATCGAATAGATACATCATATAAATAGATCAAGGGAATAATATAATACAAATACTGCAAGTATGGCAAGGTACACTTGCTTGGGGTTTGGTTTCCAACAGTTGTTCCGACAACAGTGGGATCTTCAAGTACTCCTTCGAATGCTGAAATAAATATTACTATCATATTCAGAAGATATAAAATAGCTCGAATTGCCTATCCATAAGTCCAATTTGGACACAAGGGCAAAATTGACAGCTTTTGGTCAAAGCGGGGTCCACATGTGGCCCACTTCGCACCAAAAAATGTGCCAGAGACAAAGTTCTTTAAATTTGTCAAACTTAGTGTCTACAAGTCCAGAACGATGATATAAACCCAACGAAATATCCAGAACTGAATTTCGATGAGCCGGTCACAAAATCGCCCGTCAAATAGAGCCGTAGGGCCTACGATACGAAATTTTGTCAACGTTCTCAGAATCGAACCAAACTTTGGTCACAGGACCAGTGTATCGCTACGAGTCTGATGGCATAAGTTTTGTTTTGAAACGACGAGTACACACCAAGTTACAACGAGTTTCAGAAAAGGGCCGATACGGGGCGTTGTCGACGAATATGCGTTGATTTCGGTGTGCACGCACATCCAAATTAACTTCCATAAAATCCCATACGTCCGTATTGACAGTGTGCACTTTTCGGTAAAATTTGCACATGACCAAGTTGTCTCGTTTAGCAGAGCACACCCAGTTCCGGGAAAATTAGGTTTTATTTAACTAAGCTTTTTGGTCAGTTTTGTCCTCGAATAAAATATAATCTACAGCACATCAAAATAATCTAATTACAGGATTTAAATCTTGGCTATATTATCTAAATAATTGTTCAAGTAAATTTTAGAATTAATTAACAAGTTGCATGCAAAACAGTCGTAAACTTGTGAGTTTGGGACCAATTTCTGATTTTCAGAAATAGGGATTTTTTTTTTGTTTTTGCATCGCGGTTTATGATCGACACAGGATGCGATACTCTAAACGAATTGCACAGAGTTTGAGAGGGTTACACAGTGAACGTGTCATAATAGACCGCTCAAAAAATAATACGACGAGGAGAGAGAAATGCTCACCGAATCAGGACGTCGGAATCGACTGTACGTCGCGTACACGCGAGGTGGCACGACATTGCGACTGCAGGGTGGCAAAGCTCGTCGGTGCTGGGGTCGACGGCAACTGTTGGTCGTCAGCGGAGGCTCGAGGCGGAGGCGTCGTTGCTAGAGTCGCCGGAGGATCTCGGTACAGCGGAGACAGTGGTTGGCTGTGGGGATGATGGGGTTGGCCGTGGCGGAGATCGTGGTGGTGGTGGCGGAGGATGATGGCGGAGAGGGGTTCGTCGGAGAGTCGTGGTCGCTGGTAGATAGGCGATGGCAGGGTCGACCGGAGGAGCTCAGGACGGAGGCAGGGCTCAGGGTTTGTTGGGGTTGCCGGGGATCGTGGTGGTGGGGTTTTATAGAGTTATCGGGGAGGAAAAGAGATACGACGGTTGCGAAAGGCGAAGGGGCGGCTGCTGTTGAACGGTCGCGGGGGAGGCGGAGAGCTACGATGGCAGAAATGGCCGGGGAAGAGGAAGTCGGCGGGACCGAGGAAATTTGGGGTTTACTGTAGCAGTTAATGGGTAGTGGGTCGGGTCGGATTTTGGGTTCCGGATTCGACCTGATCCAATAAGGTTTGGGTCGGGTACGGGTTAGCAGGTACGGCCCGGATTCAAATCTGACCCATTAGGGTTAGGTTAGGTTGGGTTGGTTTAATTATTTTAAACTGGTTCGATTCAAGTTGGTTTATTTTGGTTCAGTTTGGTTTATTTTAAAACATTGTTTTTAGGTGTTTAAAACTAGTTTTTGGGTCCAATAAATTCCAGAAAAATTACAGTATGTCTAATTCTTTATTTAATACTCAAAAATATTATTTTCCTATTATTTTAATATTTATTTTAATACTTAAAAATTATCTATTTCTAAAAAATATTTATTTTAATTATATAAAAATAGTAGAAAAATCCTGAAATTTTATTTTTAATTTTTGAAAAATTTTGATGTTTACAATCTACCCTCCTTAAAAGAATTGTGTTCCCGCAATTAAGAAAGCATAACCGATTAGAAAAGATGACGCGGTTGTAAAACATGTTTGAAATACGACACAAAAAATAAAGAATCATGATCGAAGAGAAATTGAAGGAAAAGTGTGAGTGTAATGCCCCACAACCGTACGGTGCATTACGCTGAGTCGGATTGAATAAAACAATAGCTAGTTACATTTGATTTATTGGATTTTGGGAAGAAGTATTGATTGAGTTGGTTTTATGTGCAGATGGCTAGCGAAGTTCGATGAGATTCAGGTGTTCGTTCAGAACAGCACTGAGATAGCTGGATTGGAGCAATAATATCGTCTTCTTTAGTCCGATCGATCGGATGATTTGGAGAGCACGGCCTGCTCGCACGGTCATACCAGTAGAGTAGATCGCGCTTTGTATCGGACAACGGGTTCAAGGAATCGGCCGTATCGGCAGGACAGGATTCTTAATAGAATCAAACATTGTGAGTAGGCTCTTTTCCTTCTCCTCTACTCCTTAGAATACACGTAAAGGCTTGAACACTTGGACTGGAACTTTGGAATCACTACATTGAGGCGTGCATAGAGTGTACGTCGTTTGCTTGGATATGATTATGGCTTGAATTAGTTTTCGCGTTGGATAGTTGGAGCTAGAGTTGGATATTATGTTTGAGGCAGTTGGTTGAAATGAGCGTGGGATTATGCTTGGACAGTTGGAATGATACATTAAGGCATTGGAAATATCGGGAATTCGGGCGAGCGAGCGTGCATCCGTGCACGAGTATCACTTGGGCGCTTTATCAAGCAAAGCGAGCAGTTGTGGTTCAAAACCGAATAACTGCATCGGCAAGGACATTATGCCACTGTTGGGGCATTGTGCCACTGTTGGGGCATTGTGTCACTGTTGGGGCATTGTGCCACGGGATTGTTCTGGGCGTGGGGTGTTGCATCCAATTTGAAACACTGTGTTGAGAAGCGGCATTGTCCCTATGGGATAAATTGAGATTTGTGCCTTGGGCAATATGTTGGAAGAATAGTTATGGAAGTTTTGGTTGGTTATTTGGTTGAATGAGTCTAGAATCGCTTGGTGGGGCAAGAATGTTCGATCCTCTCGTCATACCTACTTGGTGTCTGCATGTCACGGACAACTTGTGCACAAGTTTGGCATTTTCTCGAAAAGGTATTTCAGGGCACTGGAACCGTATCGATCCGAAGGAAAATATGTGAACGTGCTTGTCGCGATGCATTACGGGACCTCCAGTGGGGCTTGTTACCCGGGCTGATAGGACGTGCCGTAATGCTTGGAATATGTCCTTTATGGCTTGGTCAGTGACTTCATATAGATAAGAGTTGGTTTGCTTTACTTTGGTTGGTTTGTGCTTCTTGTAGGCGCAGCCACCTTACCTCGGCAAGAGTGTGCACTTTGAGATTTGGATTATAAGTTTTGGTTGAGGATGGATATTAAGGCTTGAATGATGGTTCGATATGTTATCGTGTTGCTTGGGTTTGAGTAGGACGGATTGTATGCTAGTTTCCTTCGAGTTGGTTATATATTGCTTGTCGATTGGATTGAGTTGAATGCTTGCATGCTTAAACTGCTTTACAGCTTTCCTTAACATGTCATCCCTATGCCATGAAATGAATCTAGAATTCAACTAGAAAGATCACCATATAATTGTATGCATTCACTATTTTACTTAGTGTCGGCTTAGACGAGTGGGTTACCCCGCTCACCAGTACGGCTGTGTACGGACCTACGTTTGTAGGTATTATTTCAGATATACAGGTATAGTGGCACTGCTTGGATATACGAGACATGATGTATGAACTATAAGTACCTTTGTGGACTAAAGAAAAGAACAAGAGTATTTCATCGCCTTTGAGGCAATGGCCTTTGTGGCATTTTATTTGGACCCTATCGAGAGCTTCACTGCGTATTATTCTGATGTGTGCTTGGTACACAATACTTGACTTTTATTGTAACTTGGTCGTTTCGATGATAACTTTAGTGTTTGACAACATCGCCTTGTACGAGCGCAACTCCAGTCTCGTACGGCATCACGTCTCGATGAGAACGATTGTCCTACGGGAGAGCTGGAAACGTGGTGATTCACGTTCAGCGGGGACTATTGAGCTTGCGGGAGATTGGGGCATAACATATTGGTATCAGAGCGCTTGGTTCATTTTCTCGGAATTGGTCATTTGTTTCATCACAAACTCTAAATAGCTTCCGCGTATCGTTTAGCTCTTGGCTCTACTCGGTGCCGCATTGGATATTTCATGCAATAAGTCTATATGTTGCTGGTTGTGGCTGTATGTTGTGCTTTGTTGTATTGCTTTTGTTGGTTTTTGTTAGATCGCTTAGCATCGTTAGGTGTTATTGCATTCGTGCAGCAAGTTGGGTGGCATTGTTGCATTTGTGCAGCAAGTTAAGAGCTGTCGTTGGGTTGGTTTGGCTTATCGTTCAGAGAGTTTCTGATTATATCAGTGGATCAGTTGGTTGGAAGACGAGATTGGTTATGAGGCATGTTGTGAGTAGAAGCATCGGATGAGAATGGATCATTGTACGAGTTGCTCATGTAGCGATTGTGTTGGATAGAAGTTTGATTTTTTGGCTGGGGATATCACATAGAGCATCGGTTGAGCATGTTTGAGTTTGGCTTAGGAATATCAGGATAGTGTTGCACGAGTTGCTCATACAACAAATGTAAGGAACAGTTGGGTATTGGGTTGGATTACTTGGAAGATAGATCGATGCACGGGATTGTTCGTATTGTGAAAGTATCAGACGGTTTGAGAATAGTTGGAAGCATTAAGAATGGGACATAGCACAAGTTGCATAGAGAGATTGATGGAAAGAGTAAGATGGTTCACTTGTTGGTTGATTTTTTGTGTCAGACTTGAGTTGGGAATGGCAGGATCACGCATAAGGGATGGTTTGAACGGATTTTTGGATTTGTACAAAAAAATCGTAATGCGAGTAGCGACTTGATTCGGAGTGGTATATGGGATACCATATGGTGAGCAAGGCATTAAAATATTTTGGATAGACATCAATGGAAATTTCTTGAACGGACTCGGGTAAAAGAAATATAAGTTGGTTGGTGCACATCGGTTGAGTTGGAAAGAATAAAAAATTGAGCAAGCGAATATTGAGTTGAGCAATCAAGAACGGACTTGTGCAAATGAATGTATTGTTGGACTTGAGAGCATGGACAAGATCAGAACAAGCAATGGAAAGTATGTTTAAAAATTTGAAGGATTGAGGCAAACAAAGTATTTGAAACAATTGAGATTGTTCGAATGGAAAGCTGAATACCAGAGTTCGCTTGCACGATTTGGAAGTTCGGTGGAGCATTCATGAATGCAAAGAGAGAGTTGAGCATAGGGAACAAACAGTTGGGATACGCTTGAACGAGCGATGGGTGAATCGAATAATAGCAAGCACGGACTACGAATTTTAGGCAACACATTTGAGCCATTGTTTTAGAAATGAAATACGACTTGGTTTGGAGGGGCAATACGATGGATTTGAACGGGCTTGAAGGATTTTGGATATTGCTGCTCGAGAAGTCGACTCAGGTTTAGCAAAAATAGAATTTTAGGAAAAATGGTGCAACAAGGGTAGACGGATTCTACGGAAAGATGTGAACGGATTGAGGCAACAACTAAAGGCAAAGAATTATGGCGGACAGACTTTTGATGATAGATAAACGTGGGAGCAACGTCGGAGCAAATTACTGTACTGTTTGAGCAAGTTGGATGTGCATTGGGGAACGCGACAAACGAATAAGAATTTGAACAAGTCTTGAGTTTCGAGAATTATTTCAATTGGTAGTGCGAGTAGACGAATATGGTAATTCGAAAATTTGATGGATTCAGGGCAGAATGATGGATTGATGGAATACGGTTTCAACGAGCGCAGTTCTCGAATTATGGCTTGGATAGATAGCAAGACTCTAAGTGGTTAAGCAGCCTTTGGTTGACAGATCAACAGAGGTAGTGCATGAAGTTCTTGAATTCGAAAGTTTGCTCGGATGGAATGGTTGGGATTATGGTTCAGATTTGCAGATGAGATATAGCATGGTTCATAGTAACTGTCCATCATGATGACTTACAATTATCGAGCGTAGCTTCGGAACAGCTGACCCTAGCGACTTGACCGCCAGATCAGAGATGAATATTATAGACCCATAGAACAACCCTTGCGACAGCATGTTTAGGAATGCGTCGAGGGCAGATATGAGTAGTATGTGTTGGAGATTGGCCTACTGACTGAGTGTTTGATTTGAGAGATCCTTGGGATAGCCTTCAACTGAAGAAGCAGCCGGAAGACCAAAGCGATGGTGGGATTGGCCTAAGTCAACTGATGAGATTCAGAGTCGCAGATTTTTGTAGATGGTATCGCCTCTGACTCATCGTACCCTGGAAGGGAATAGCATTCATATGAATTGACTACTATGAAACTAGCTCATGAAGTTAAAGCAGCAGCTCGTTCAGATCAAATCTTTACAAATACTGGAAGGGACAGATGTGCCTCAGATTTACAAGATGCATCAGAACTTAGTCTGGGAAGCGTGCTCGTTTAGGAGGAAAATGTGATATCCTATGCTTCGAGGCAGTGGAAGAAGAGCGAAGAACTATTCCATGCGCAACCTAGGAATTATGGCGAGGGTGTCCACGTTGAAATCGTGGCGACACTATCCCTTTGGCGTGGCAGCAAAATCTTCGTGGATTATACGAACCTCAATATAGATGTTCACCCAATGAGGTATTGAGATGGCAGAAAAAGGTGTTTGGGCTGAGCTGATCTGAGCAAAGTTTGATATTTGGGTAAGTCGCCTAGTTATGGTAGTATTAGTTGAGATAATTGTTCGGTGCATGAGATATATTTGGAGATGTTGCTAGTACGGATTCAAAGATAGTTGGATGGATTGAGTTGGAACATGAACTGATTGAGTCGGTGGGAAATCATAATATTTGAGAATAGTGCTCAAGTAAATATGTTGGAATGGAAATCAGGATTTAGTTCAATTAGGAGTAAAGTAAATGGATACCTCAGACATAAAGATACCCTTGTAACTTGTTCAAATTTACTATCGTAAAGCTCGGCTGAAATACATGTATTTTAGGGACGCCTTAAATATGTGTACGATCCAAAACTAAGCGATACGAGGAATTCATATTGAGCTGCAAGAAGGATATAGGAATTCGGGAATTTATACTAGCGTTCAGCAGAGTGAGATGCTGAGTCAGGATCGTGAGTATGAGAGTTGCATAGAGCAGAGTTATGAATTGGACAAGCGGCATGTGATAGGAATGAGTACCAACACGGTTCGTGGATGAACCTGATTCTAAGTGGTATATTATGTAACGCCCAACAATCGCACGGTGCATTATGCTGAGTCAGATTGAATAAAATAATAACTGGTTACATTTGATTTGTTGTATTTTGGAAAGAAGTATTGATTGAGTTGGTTTCATGTGTAGATGGCTAGCGGAGTTCGATGGGATTCAGGTGTTCGTTCAGAACAGCACTGAGATAGCTGTGTCACGCCCCAGTCCCAAAATACCGTAGGACCAGACGCGTGATAATGGCCAGCAGCACGCACCGATGGACAACCCAATTTAATGGATCCACCAGGGCATACTTAAGCTGTAAAATAACAAGTCTACGACAATCATGGCACAACTAATCTCATCCATACAAGAAATAAACATGATCTACAGAGTAAATAAGGAATGTAAATCATCAGCTAGTCTCAACCAAGTACTTCGGGAAAATAACCCGATAAATATCTAATACATTGGTTTAACAGAACAGAAAGTAAATGACTGAAATAAATAATAAATACTGAGCATGAAACATGGATGCTCAGGAGAAGTCCTCGGCTAACACCTCATCCTCGGATGGCGGTACAACTCCTGGATCAGCTCCTGCTCCGGTCCCATATATCTCGGGGTAGATCTCGTCCTCAAATCCTGGGGACATAATCCGGATCCAGGTCCTCAGGGGACATAGCAAGGTACAAGAAAGCTCAAGCCAAAATAAATGCAGTGCAGAAAATAAATAGAATAAGTAGGGCAAGTAAGTAACCATCTAAGTGAAAATGCAAGTGAGAGCAACACGAGTACTCAGGCTGTGCCACTACAAGCTCTGTGTCGGGGAGCCGGTAGTGGTAATAACCGGTAGTGGGTCTAGCTCTGCTCCGAGAGTCTACGACCTCTCAATAATAGTGGATGTATATATATATATGGAACAGCCTGTAGCCTGTGTGTCTCTCCCCACCCAATGTAACCACGCATATCATGACCACAACGTCTCATGTCCATGTCAAGCGGGATCATAGCTAATGCAACCAGTCATACTATATCTAAGCATATAATGTCCATGTCCTGTATCCTATACAGAATCACCACGAATATCTCGAGAAAATCCTATCACATGAATAGTGTCAAGTGTTCTGAGTCATAATGTACTTGGTAAGACAAGTACGAGAATATAAAGGGTCACGTATGTCCATCTCTAGATGACAGTACCCAACACTGCGTACAGTGTTGGCACCCGACTGATAATCGGACGCTAAGTACGTCACACGGTCCTAGGTTGAGCATGCACAGACATATAATAAAGTAAGGAAAATATATATAAAGACTGTAAAGTTTGGCAAGGTACACTTGCCTGGGGTCCTGTTGCTGGTATGAATCAGAGTCCAAGTCACAGTCCAAATAGCCTATGTATTACAAATTTATCACGTCAAAAGATAATTTATTTTAATTTATTTAATTCTAGAATAATTACTCTAAAATCCTATTTTAATCTTATTATTCTAATTTTTATGTTAATTCCTAAATTTTGTCCAAAGAAACTGAATTTTATCAACTCGAGACTCATGGCACGCAAATCGAGACGATCTGTTGACCAAAAAGTCAACCGATACAAACTCGAATTTCATGCATGATTTCCTGTATATTTTAGTATCAAAAACATATTGGAATTTACGGCTCGTCCGAATTCAAATTCGTTTGGGAATTATGGCACATACAAATTTTGTAATGTGCACCGATGGTTAAATTCTAACCTAGAAGTTCTACAGAATTAACAGTATGAAAATACATTGAAATAAATTCTGGGAAAAACATATATCAATGATCTCGACATTATCTTTCCGAAACTTTAAACGGTTCATGATTCTGATTTCTGGTTCTCCCGAAATCGCGAAAACATTGAAACACATCTATTTTCGGACATGCTGTGCTCTACGAATTTTCCAGAATTTAATACTCATAATTTTGTAAAACAAATTATATAATCAGAAATCTAACCTCAATATCTTTCTAACGCAAGAAACTAGGCCTCGTTTGGAGTCCGGAGCTATACGCAATGGCTTCTGGAAGATGAAGAAACCCTAGATGGCAATTCTCCAAAATCTCTCTCTCTAAAAATAATGGGATAATTAGGATTATAATAATATATATATAGGGATGTTGAGAGGCTGAATGAAAGTTGATAGGGTGACATGTGTCATGATTTGATTGGATGGTTTTGGTTATATTATTTATTTATTTTGATTTGCCTTTATCAAAACATTATTTAAGTCATTTTAAATCTAAATAACTCAAAATAAACATTAAAAATAATCATAAAAATCTGGAAAAATTACAGAAAATATATTTTGAACCTAAAAATCCTAGAAAAATATTTGGAATAATTATATATTCACAGATTTCCTACTATAATTAGGAGAAGCTCTAAAAATTAGTTTTGCCATAAAACTAAAAATAAATACTAACATTATTCCAAAAATTCTGAAATAATTCCAAAAAATATATAATAATATTATAAACCTTAGAAAATAGCGTGGGTCCATTCTATATTTCTGATCTTGCACCATAAATTCTACAAGTCCTAAAAATTAGTTATTAGCCTAAATAACTCCCAATAAATACTAAAAATACTCAGAAAATTCCCAAAAACTTCTAGAAAATATATTTTATTATTTAGAACCTAAAATAAAATTTTGGAATATTTTTAATTATATTTGAATCTAAAATAAATTCTTGAAAATCCTAGAAAATTACAGAAAATTATGAAAAATCCAAATTAAAATTTTCTGAAAAATCAGGGGGTTACAAGCTGGATTGGAGCAATAATGTCGTCTTCTTTAGTCCAATCAATCGGATGATTTGGAGAGCACAGCATGCTCGCACGGTCATACCAGTTGAGTAGATCGCGCTTTGCATTGGACCACAGGTTCAAGGAATCAACCGTATCGGCAGGACAAGATGCTTAACAGAATCAAACATTATGAGTGGGCTCTTTCCCTTCTCCTCTACTCCTTCATGCCTAATAATATAAAATACACGTAAAGGCTTGAATACTTGGACTGGAACTTAGGAATCACTACACTGAGGCGTGCATAGAGTGTACGTCGTTTGCTTCGATAGGATTGTGGCTTGAATTAGTTTTCGCGTTGGATAGTTGGAGCTAGAGTGTCATGACCCGCACCCGGTTTAGGGGCACGAGTGCGTGGGTACGTCCAGCCTACGCCGCAGCATCGGCGGTAGAACGCTGTCTAGGTCAAGTACTATCTAAACAATCTCACGCTAGTATCCAACTCCATAAGGAGACTCGGATAACACTATAAAAATATTAACAACATACTCAATCACAACTACAGCACGATAGGAATTTGAAGAATAAAGAATACAACACAAGTCAAATGACAAAATAATCATACCTGCAATCTGTAACATCCAATCCCCAAGTGTATCAGAAACCAGTCTACTAAGGTCACAGTCTGGAAAAATATTTTCCAGTCAGGAAGGAGCAAAGTACATCTCTAAATAGCAGTTCTATATAAATGACATAAACTATGTAGCAGATCTAGATGAAAACATACCAGATGCATGTATAGGTACGAGAAATGTACAATGAAAGGAATACTGGAAATACTGTAAGTAAATGCAGGAAAAGAACAATATGTCAATGAGCAAGAATCCTATGACTATGTGTGTGAGTACTAGCTTTAACATGTGATCGGCTTGGGAACTTGATCAGGCTGGTTACATGTGATTAGCTATGATTCACGAAGGTCAGGCTAACCGTTGGTTAGCTATGATGCATGGAGAGGTCAGGCTAATCACACGTAACAGCTATGAGGCACGGAGATGGTCAGGCCGCACCCGACGTGAGATGTGGGGTGAGCTATGATGCATGATAAGTTGGGTATGATCACATATCTACACTAAAATACTCCCCACCCCCGACTGGTATAGTAGATCCAATCATGGTACGCTATGGCACGGGATTCCCTAGGAAGGTAGCAAATCTCCCCAGGAATCAGTGTCTGTACATGCACAAGATAACAAGGAAAACAAGTCTTGTACAAGCTACACCATGAATAAGGAATAATATCTCATGACGAGATCCGTGTATACCAATCCGTGTAACCAATATGTCAAGAACATGGATATTTACACTAGATACAGTGAACATAGGAGATATCATAAATTAGAAACTAATCAGAGAATGTACTCGCCTTGGGTCCTTAGCTGGTAATTATTGATGTCCTGTTCCAGAGTATCCCCTGGGTAAACCAACAGTCCTATAAACATATCACAAGCAAAACCACATTTGCATCAGATGCTATACTAACACACAACAAAATACTAACTCAGGGGCTATGCCAGGTATGCTACTGGTCAACTAGGGTCATCTGGCAGACAGACATCTAAAACACATTACATATTTTTAATCGTTAATACCTACCATATATATATATATTTGCAATACAAATATGTATATATATACCAAATTGAATTTATATCATATATATATACCAATTAAACATACATTGAAAATATGCTAAGTATATATATAAAATACATGTATACCCACATACCAATACGAAAATATATATATTTATACTGAAACACGTTTCTATATTTATATACCCATACAAAATATATATATACACATATATATATTTAAACCAAAATAATAATTATACTATATGCATGTATAGTAATATACACATACACATTGAATACGTATATATATATAAATAGAGAAAATACAATACTATATACTAATACCAATATATCAAATACATACAATATATATTAAACATACACTATACTATGCACATTAATTAATTTATCATTACATTACATTAACCATACTAATATATTAATTACATTAACATACTAATGCATTAATTCATTAACATACTAATACATTTTATATATACTGTACATTATGTATTTAAATATTAATTAAATAAATGCTAGACATATTCAAACATATTAGATACTACAACTGAACTGGATTGCCAAAGTATTGTGTACCTGAACAATGGCAATATGCAAGAGATCTACTCTCTGTCCAACATAAATGGAGCTTGATTCTCTTGAACAAAATCATGTGCCACAGTATTCTTCTTTGCAGTGTTACCAGCAGGCTTTATTACACACTTCAATTTGGTGCTCTCTGAAGATTGAACATAAGGTGATTGGTCTTTCCTCTTGGAAGCAGATGATTGTCCAATTGAAGAACTGTCATTCTTTTTGGCTGTCTGCTTCCTGGAATTTGTGGGAGCCGTTGCTCCTTTGACAGGGATCTTTTGAGCTTTTGGGAGTGCAAGCTTCTGAAGCTCTTTGGTTCTTCAGCCTCATAGGTACGGAATCTTCAACCGAAATGCTTGGCGTTTTTGCTGAGACATCTTCACCAGCTAGAGCTACAGCCACATTGGTCACAGGAAGAATGGGAAAGACAAAAGAAGGGGTCTCTTTGCTCGCCATAGATGAACTTTTCTCTTCTTGAAGGGGTCTACTAGTGCCACAAGGTACAAATTCAAAGGAACCTTTGCCAATGTTTACTTCTTGTTGTTGGCCTTCTTTAGCCTCCACAGCACTAACGTGCCCCTGGCTAATGTTTTCTACTTCAGATGTAGGATGATTCATCCAATCATTGGCTTCTCTTACATCCTGCTCTGGGTCCAGTTGTGGCTCCCCCACATTTCCAAAGTCACAGAGGCTGTCAATGAACAGTCCTTCCCTCCTTTATTTTTTTTTATTTTTTTGCATGAAAGGAGAGGGGCAGCATGGATATGGCTGTGGTGATAATGGCACTGGTGGCTGCCGGAGTTGTAAGGAAGGCGGGGTTGTCTCGGTTGGTCGCCGGAGGAAGAAGAGCAGCGGGTTTCAGCGGGGAGGAGCTCCGGTGGATGGACGGAGATGAGGGAGTCCGCCGGAGCACAGAGGAGTCGGGGTGAAGCTGGGCTTGATGGTGGTGGTGATGCCCGGCGGAGGAAGGAAGAGCCGTCGGGTTCACATAGGTCGGCGAGTCGGGATGTCCGGGAACAGAGGGAGAGAGAGCTCGGCCTGGGTGGTTGCCCGCCGTCGGAGTGCACAGAGGGAGTCGGCTGTAGGGCCGGTGCAGGGAGGATCGGAGCACTGAGGACAGGATGGCCGGACCGGAGGGCAGCGGCTGCGGAGGACGGCTCAGTCCAGCGCGGGGGAGAACGCTGCTGCGGGCCGGCCGGTCAGGGTCGCACCGCGGGGAGAGGCACACCGCGGGGAGAGGCGCACCGCCGCGGGGAGTCGAAGCTCGTCCGGAGTGCAGGCGGCTGCCCGGAGCTTGGCCGTGGCCGGAGTACAGGAAGTCGGGTGGAGATGGTTTCCCCCCTCTTCTTTTTCAAATTTAAAAATCAAAGAGAAGAAGAAGAAGGAAGAAGAAGAAGAAAAGAAAGAGAAGAAGAAGAGAAAGAAAAAGAAATGGGGCTACGGTTTGGGGAAGCTTGGGGGTGTGTTCCCTAGGTTAAATTTTTGGGATTAGGGCTTGATAGTACATTAAATAGTAAGAGGGTGTTAAATAAAGGGTTAGGATTTGCCCACTTTAATTGAGTGGTCCAGATTGGTCAAGAAAGAAATTCTCATGTGAGGATGAGGGATTTAATTAAATTATTAGGGCTCCCTCATTGGTCTTGGACAATGGGGTGATGACACCTACAATTGAATAATTGCAACTTAGCCCCTTAAATTCGAGAAATTTCACAAACACATAAAATGACAAAAATTTTTGCGGGCGATTCGTTGTCCGGTGTTTTGTAGGGTCAGGGGACGCTGTAAGTTTGGTACGGGCTCAATTTACGAGGCACTGGAATTAAATTGGGATTTTAGAATCAGATAAAATAGTATCCTCAATTTAAATAGAAATAAATGCAAGTTGTGTTCGACAATTAATTAGGAGTACATGGGGCCAAAATCAGGCCAGGTCATCAATACCAATAATGAAGAAGACTCAGAACAGAATATTACCCTAATTTGGGCCGCACGAAAAATAGGTCAAGATTGCCTCCAATTTTCGATTGGAACGCACAACGATACAAAATAGGGATTTATTAAATAACGTCTGCGACAAATTTTGTGCGGCTAGAAATAATGTACAAAGAGCATAGTTATGAGTTGCAAAAATAGCAGAATGGAAGACGGGTATGTCTAGGGCAAGATTGTGAAATTTGTTGGAAGACAGAAGTCAGGATACTGCTCCAAATATCGAAGCAAAGGCAATGCGCAATAATTAAATAAAATACGGTAATTAATTACACCTCCAATAAATAAATTCTAAAATAAAATAATTAACCTCAAAATTCCGTAATTCCGACAGGTGCTCATCTACTGGCTTCTAGGTCAAGTCTACCATCACAACACAAATGAACACTGTCTATAATATAATATATTAAAGTACACATCACACAGTTATTTAATTTAAATATATACTATTCATGCAATTAATTAATTATAACTACAATAATATTAAATATGGTAAAAAGTCGAAAATACCCCTGTTTTCGGAATGTGGTAGTGACAAGTCTACCCACCTTAAAAGAATTTCGTCCTCGAAATTTAAAGTCCTCATAGTAGTGTTTACTCATACACATTATCATTTTCCATAAATAGTGAAATTCAACAACCCACATAATCCTGAAATAGTCCACCTTGTCGTTTCGCAATTTTCAATTTTTTTTTTTTGAAATTACTATATTCCTGAAATATCCTCAAATAAAAATCAGTTTCCATTTTCTCACAATTTCCACAAATTTTAAAAATATTTATACTCGAAATTTGATATCTGTTCCTCAAATTTAATTTCAATCAATGTATTGAATCTCGTCCCAAAAGTCTGAATCCAAACAATAATCCATCAATGATCTAATTCTTCAGTTTCCTCTTTTACTCAAAATACTTAACAATGTGATACTTATGGATCTTTCAAGGTAATGTCCGCAATTATAAATTTTTTTTTTAAATTACTATCTTGCAATCAAATATATAATGATAATTTTCCAAATTTTTTTCAAATTTTCAATGATAAATTTTATCATAGCCAACCTTCCTGAAATTAATAAATCATCAATTCTGCCATATGAAATTTTTAATCCTTTATTTAATTTAATATTTATCCTCAAATTTTAATCATACCTTGATCTTCGTAATTACCAAGGATCCATCAATTTTGTTATATTACTCATTAACTCTTTATTTAAATGAATGCTTCCCTTAAATTTTTAATCAGCTTGTCCCTTTCGTCCAGTCATAACCTTGTCATAGATCCTTGCTATGGTCAAAACCCCAACGATCCTGGTCTAAGAAAAATTTTACCCACAGTCATACAACAAACAACTTAGAGGAAACATGCATGGTTATGGTCTGTCTTATCATGGTATTGCATTCTCTGTCAGGGTGTACTACTAACTATATCCTAACAAGAAAAAAATCACGAATATAACCCACGGTACTAGGGAATCAATCAATCAGAAGACAACAACATGAGAAAAAGAAAGAACCTGCTAACATATTTCTTGTGGTATCTCCCATCTCTAACAAACACTTAACTCTAGCATATTCACTAACTAATTTCGATTCCTGTACAATGGTACCTATATCGACTAACCTTAATCCACAAGATCCATGAATATATCCCTATGGCACACACCTGTCTATTTATACCAAAAATCTGATACCAAGAACCTCTAATATTGCCATGGTTCAATAATGCATCCAAGTTGATACCTCTATCTCTTTAGTACCATACCCTCTGTCAGTTCCCGTTCCTACTACAATTGTTCATACTAGTCGTTCTTATCACTCAAGTATACGTCAAGTGCAACACCATACTAAATATTGCTCTTTCCAATACAATTTTAGATGGACACCCAAGTCAGTCTGCGGTGACATCTTAATCATGCTCAAATCACTAGATCCTTACACATGTATATCCTTTACTCACATTTTAATATTCACATCTCTCATCTACCATAGAATTAATCCTCAAAATAATCATCAAGGTTTAACTTCTCAATCAACTTAAAATAAATGTATATGCCTCCTCGAAGTCAGATACTCAACATCGAAATAAAATTTTAATCACTTCTAAAATCTTTGTAGCCTTGACCATGTTTATTGAATCAAATTTTTGAATCCGCAATATTTTAATAACATACATCTCATTAAAACCCTTTATGTATATACCTTTCTTTACTTTTAGCACACCCGGTATCAATCATCAAATTGAACATCATGCTCCATTAATCCTTAACACAATTCCTTGATACTTAATTATTTACATAGGTCATCCAATTACATAATCATAATTATCCAGGACGGGTATGCTGGCTCTGATACTAACTCTTGGAACTATCACTGATACTCTATACTCTCCTTCTACTTATAGTGCTACAATGACACATATCCTAGAGCTATTGCTACAAGGTACTATGCTATGGGTTAACTCTAGATTAATGCCTACTGCTCACATGTCCAACTAAGAAACACTTACAAACTCACAAGCAACACTCAGTCAACTCTAATACAAGACACAAACATAACTACAAGTCACTAATTATCATACTTAACAAGGAATTCGCAAAGAATAGAAGCTCAAAGGAACTGGATTGAGGACTGAAGGTATTTCTACTGCTAGTAAAGAAAAGAAGCGATGGACCAAGTTCTGTAATAACAGAAAATAAGTATTGAGATGAGACTTTAAGAACTAATTTTAAGATACAACCTGATAATCATACACGTCTATCCGAAATCATGACTCTCAGAATCCTCGCCACGCCAGTAAGCATAGATGCGATAAACGACAGGTTCCGTAACTAAGGTATGCAACTCTATAATCATGTCATCTAGAATCTTCGCCACGCCAACCGGTATGGCTGCGAGAAACTCTAAATCTCATAACTAAAGTATGTACATCCAAGTTAGGTTCCTACGTTCTCGTCACGGCAGCTAATATGGCTGCGATAAACTCTAGGTTCCATAACCAAAGTAGACGTTTTTACCTTTCTCACTGTCCTCATCAATATATGTCATCAGATGATACCGTAAATTTTAGTCCGTAAAATTCATCTCAATTTGAAATCAACTCAACAACGATACCAGGAATTAAAGTTAACAACTGGTCAACAAGAATCAAACTCAACAATGATACCAAGAATTTAATTTAATAACTGCTCAACAAGAATCAAGTTCAGTGACCACAAGCGAGAGCGGACGGAAACAAGGAAAAAGATTTAAATTGGAAATTATAATAAGATTCTCAAGGGGTCGTCCCAGGAATCTCTCAAGAATTTGTGATTGAGTATTCTTCTCTCATCCTAGTATCCTATGTCCTATATTCTATAGCAGGCACGCAGTAGTGTAACAAAGATGCCACACTACCACGACATCGCACAGCTCGCGAAGTCTGACCTACATGGGCCACCACTAAAAACGTGTCACGACCCGCACCCGGTTTAGGGACACGAGTGCGTGGGTACGTCCAGCCTACGCCGCAGCATCGGCGGTAGAACGCTGTCTAGGTCAAGTACTATCTAAACAATCTCACGCTAGTATCCAACTCCATAAGGAGACTCGGATAACACTATAAAAATATTAACAACATACTCAATCACAACTACAGCACGATAGGAATTTGAAGAATAAAGAATACAACATAAGTCAAATGACAAAATAATCATACCTGCAATCTGTAACATCCAATCTCCAAGTGTATCAGAAACCAGTCTACTAAGGTCACAGTCTGGAAAAATATTTTCCAGTCAGGAAGGAGCAAAGTACATCTCTAAATAGCAGTTCTATATAAATGACATAAACTATGTAGCAGATCTAGATGAAAACATACCAGATGCATGTATAGGTACGAAAAATGTACAATGAAAGGAATACTGAAAATACTGTAAGTAAATGCAGGAAAAGAACAATATGTCAATGAGCAAGAATCCTATGACTATGTGTGTGAGTACTAGCTTTAACATGTGATCGGCTTGGGAACTTGATCAGGCTGGTTACATGTGATTAGCTATGATTCACGAAGGTCAGGCTAACCGTTGGTTAGCTATGATGCATGGAGAGGTCAGGCTAATCACACGTAACAGCTATGAGGCACGGAGATGGTCAGGCCGCACCCGACGTGAGATGTGGGGTGAGCTATGATGCATGATAAGTTGGGTATGATCACATATCTACACTAAAATACTCCCCACCCCCGACTGGTATAGTAGATCCAATCATGGTACGCTATGGCACGGGATTCCCTAGGAAGGTAGCAAATCTCCCCGGGAATCAGTGTCTGTACATGCACAAGATAACAAGGGATACAAGTCTTGTACAAGCTACACCATGAATAAGGAATAACATCTCATGACGAGATCCGTGTATACCAATCCGTGTAACCAATGTGTCAAGAACATGGATATTTACACTAGATACAGTGAACATAGGAGATATCATAAATTAGAAACTAATCAGAGAATGTACTCGCCTTGGGTCCTTAGCTGGTAATTATTGATGTCCTGTTCCAGAGTATCCCCTGGGTAAACCAACAGTCCTATAAACATATCACAAGCAAAACCACATTTGCATCAGATGCTATACTAACACACAACAAAATACTAACTCAGGGGCTATGCCAGGTATGCTACTGGTCAACTAGGGTCATCTGGCAGACAGACATCTAAAACACATTACATATTTTTAATCGTTAATACCTACCATATATATATATATTTGCAATACAAATATGTATATATATACCAAATTGAATTTATATCATATATATATACCAATTAAACATACATTGAAAATATGCTAAGTATATATATAAAATACATGTATACCCACATACCAATACGAAAATATATATATTTATACTGAAACACGTTTCTATATTTATATACCCATACAAAATATATATATACACATATATATATTTAAACCAAAATAATAATTATACTATATGCATGTATAGTAATATACACATACACATTGAATACGTATATATATATAAATAGAGAAAATACAATACTATATACAAATACCAATTTATCAAATACATACAATATATATTAAACATACACTATACTATGCACATTAATTAATTTATCATTACATTACATTAACCATACTAATACATTAATTACATTAACATACTAATGCATTAATTCATTAACATACTAATACATTTTATATATACTGTACATTATGTATTTAAATATTAATTAAATAAATGCTAGACATATTCAAACATATTAGATACTACAACTGAACTGGATTGCCAAAGTATTGTGTACCTGAACAATGGCAATATGCAAGAGATCTACTCTCTGTCCAACATAAATGGAGCTTGATTCTCTTGAACAAAATCATGTGCCACAGTATTCTTCTTTGTAGTGTTACCAGCAGGCATTATTACACACTTCAATTTGGTGCTCTCTGAAGATTGAACATAAGGTGATTGGTCTTTCCTCTTGGAAGCAGATGATTGTCTAATTGAAGAACTGTCATTCTTTTTGGCTGTCTGCTTCCTGGAATTTGTGGGAGCCGTTGCTCCTTTGACAGGGATCTTTTGAGCTTTTGGGAGTGCAAGCTTCTGAAGCTCTTTGGTTCTTCAGCCCCATAAGTACGGAATCTTCAACCGAAATGCTTGGCATTTTTGCTGAGACATCTTCACCAGCTAGAGCTACAGCCACATTGGTCACAGGAAGAATGGGAAAGACAAAAGAAGGGGTCTCTTTGCTCGCCATAGATGAACTTTTCTCTTCTTGAAGGGGTCTACTAGTGCCACAAGGTACAAATTCAAAGGAACCTTTGCCAATGTTTACTTCTTGTTGTTGGCCTTCTTTAGCCTCCACAGCACTAACGTGCCCCTGGCTAATGTTTTCTACTTCAGATGTAGGATAATTCATCCAATCATTGGCTTCTCTTACATACTGCTCTGGGTCCAGTTGTGGCTCCCCCACATTTCCAAAGTCACAGAGGCTGTCAATGAACAGTCCTTCCCTCCTTTATTTTTTTTTTTTTTGCATGAAAGGAGAGGGGCAGCATGGATATGGCTGTGGTGATAATGGCACTGGTGGCTGCCGGAGTTGCATGGAAGGCGGGGATGTCTCGGTTGGTCGCCGGAGGAAGAAGAGCAGCGGGTTTCAGCGGGGAGGAGCTCCGGTGGATGGACGGAGATGAGGGAGTCCGCCGGAGCACAGAGGAGTCGGGGTGAAGCTGGGCTTGATGGTGGTGGTGATGCCCGGCGGAGGGAGGAAGAGCCGTCGGGTTCACATAGGTCGGCGAGTCGGGATGTCCGGGAACAGAGGGAGAGAGAGCTCGGCCTGGGTGGTTGCCCGCCGTCGGAGTGCACAGAGGGAGTCGGCTGTAGGGCCGGTGCAGAGAGGATCGGAGCACTGGGGACAGGATGGCCGGACCGGAGGGCAGCGGCTGCGGAGGACGGCTCAGTCCAGCGCGGGGGAGAACGCTGCTGCGGGCCGGCCGGTCAGGGTCGCACCGCAGGGAGAGGCACACCGCGGGGAGAGGCGCACCGCCGCGGGGAGTCGAAGCTCGTCCGGAGTGCAAGCGGCTGCCCGGAGCTTGGCCGTGGCCGGAGTACAGGAAGTCGGGTGGAGATAGTTTCCCCCCTCTTCTTTTTCAAATTTGAAAATCAAAGAGAAGAAGAAGAAGGAAGAAGAAGAAGAAAAGAAAGAGAAGAAGAAGAGAAAGAAAAAGAAATGGGGCTACGGTTTGGGGAAGCTTGGGGGTGTGTTCCCTAGGTTAAATTTTTGGGATTAGGGCTTGATAGTACATTAAATAGTAAGAGGGTGTTAAATAAAGGGTTAGGATTTGCCCACTTTAATTGAGTGGTCCAGATTGGTCAAGAAAGAAATTCCCATGTGAGGATGAGGGATTTAATTAAATTATTAGGGCTCCCTCATTGGTCTTGGACAATGGGGTGATGACACCTACAATTGAATAATTGCAACTTAGCCCCTTAAATTCGAGAAATTTCACAAACACATAAAATGACAAAAAATTTTGCGGGCGATTCGTTGTCCGGTGTTTTGTAGGGTCAGGGGACGCTGTAAGTTTGGTACGGGCTCAATTTACGAGGCACTGGAATTAAATTAGGATTTTAGAATCAGATAAAATAGTATCCTCAATTTAAATAGAAATAAATGCAAGTTGTGTTCGACAATTAATTAGGAGTACATGGGGCCAAAATCAGGTCAGGTCATCAATACCAATAATGAAGAAGACTCAGAACAGAATATTACCCTAATTTGGGCCGCACGAAAAATAGGTCAAGATTGCCTCCAATTTTTGATTGGAACGCACAACGATACAAAATAGGGATTTATTAAATAACGTCCGCGACAAATTTTGTGCGGCTAGAAATAATGTACAAAGAGCATAGTTATGATTTGCAAAAATAGCAGAATGGAAGACGGGTATGTCTAGGGCAAGATTGTGAAATTTGTTGGAAGACAGAAGTCAGGATACTGCTCCAAATATCGAAGCAAAGGCAATGCGCAATAATTAAATAAAATACGGTAATTAATTACACCTCCAATAAATAAATTCTAAAATAAAACAATTAACCTCAAAATTCCGTAATTCCGACAGGTGCTCATCTACTGGCTTCTAGGTCAAGTCTACCATCATAACACAAATGAACACTGTCTATAATATAATATATTAAAGTACACATCACACAGTTATTTCATTTAAATATATATACTATTCATGCAATTAATTAATTATAACTACAATAATATTAAATATGGTAAAAAGTCGAAAATACCCCTGTTTTCGGAATGTGGTAGTGACATAGAGTTGGATATTACGTTTAAGGCAGTTAGTTGAAATGAGCATGGGATTATGCTTGGACAGTTGGAATGATACATTGAGGCATTGGGAATATCAGGAATTCAGACGAGCGAGCGTGCATCCGTACACGAGTATCACTTGGGCGCTTTGTCAATCTAAACGAGCAGTTGTGGTTCAAAACTGAACAACTGTATCGACGAGGAAATTGTGCCACTGTTGGGGCATTGTGCCGCTATTGGGGCATTGTGCCACGGGATTGTTCTGAGCGTGGGGTGTTGCATCCAATTTGAAACACTGTGTTGAGAAGTGGTATTGTGCCTATGGGATAACTTAAGATTTGTACCTTGGGCAATATGTTGGAAGAATGGTTATGGAAGTTTTGGTTGGTTATTTGGTGAATGAGTCTAGAATCGCTTGGTGGGGCGAGAATGTTTGATCCTCTCATCATACCTACTTAGTGTCTGCATGTCACAGACAACTTATGCACAAGTTTGGCATTTTCTTGAAACGGTATTCTGGGGTACTGGAACTGTATCGATCCGGAGAAAAATATATGATCGTGCTAGTCGCGATGCATTGTGGGATCTCCAAAGGGCCTTGCTACCTGGGCTGATAGGGCACACCGTAATGCTTGGAATATGTCCTTTATGGCTTGGCCAGTGACTTCATATAGATAAGAGTTGGTTTGCTTTACTTTGTTTGGTTTGTGCTTCTTGTAGGCGCGGCCACCTTGCCTCGGCAAGAGTGTGCACTTTGAGATTTGGATTGTAAGTTTTGGTTTAGGATGGATATTGAGGCTTGGATGATGGTTCGATATATTATCGTGTTGCTTGGGTTTGAGTAGGATGGGTTGCATGCTAGTTTCCTTCGAGTTGGTTATATATTATTTGTCGATTGGATTGAGTTGAATGCTTGCATGCTTAAACTGCTTTACAGCTTTCCTTAACAAGTCATCCCTATGCCATGAAATGAATCTAGGATTCAACTAGAAAGATCACCATATAATTGTATGCATTCACTATTTTACTTAGTGTCGGCTTAGACGAGTGGTTTACCCCGCTCACCAGTACGGCTGTGTACTGACCCACGTTTGTGGGCATTATTTTAGGTACGCAGGTGCAGTAGCACTGCTTGGATATATGAGACATGATGTACGAACTGTAAGTACCTTTGTGGGCTAGAGAAAAGAGCAAGAGTATTTCATCGCCTTTGAGGCAATCGCCTTTGCGGCATTTTATTTGGACCCTATCGAGAGCTTCGCTGCGTATTACTCTGTTGTGTGCTTGGTACACAATACTTGACTTTCGTTGCAACTTGATCGTTTCGATGATAAATTTAGTGTTTGACAACATCGCCTTGTACGAGCACAACTCCAGGCTCGTACGGCATCACGTCCCGATGAGAACGATTATCTTGCTGGAGAGCTAGAAATATGGTGATTCACGTTCAGCGGGGACTATTGAGCTTGCGGGAGATTGGGGCATGACAGTGAGGATCAAGCAGAACACATAGAAAAATATTTTCCTAGATAAGTAATTCAAGAGGAAAGGAATCTGGATAGAGCAAGGAATACTATAGCTTAGGAAAACTTGGGTATCAAGTACTAATAAGTTCAAAATACTAGGTTTAAAGCTAAGACAAGGAATTAATAGGCACGTGCCAAGGCAATGCTAGGAATAGATAGCTATGAGAAAACTTAAATCTTACGCGTATTCGCTACTCCACGAGTCTGTGCGTCCTCCATTGTTATCGCAAAAGCTTGTCTGCGTCCTTGTGGTGGCTTTCTTTGCTATTGCTGGTCCTGCTGAAAGAGTGCTGCCTGGGGTGCCAAAGGTGGCCTCGACTGATACCTTCCTGGTGCTGGTAAAGCTTGTCAGTTAACCATCGATATTTTTCCTCGATGCTCCTTGTAATTTTTGGTTGAATATTGTCTCGCTGGAATCTCGAGGCGAGTTGATCTGCTTGATTACCTTGTTGAGTTGATTGACCTCTATCTTCTGGTATTACTTCATCTTTGTAGGTGACCATAGCACCTTGTGGTGTTCCTGTAGGAGTCTTGTTGCTTGCTTGTGATTCCATTACTCTGCATCCAAAATAATCTATAAAAGGCACACAGGGGAATCAAGGCAGGATGGAAGTCAAGATTTTATTTCGAATCCGATATAGAGATCAAGAACGATTCAATCAAGTAGATGAGATCCTATAACTTATCCTATCCTTTTCGCAGGCTTGCTCAGTTCCTTAGTTAAAATTAAAATAATTTAGTCGTTGACCTGCATGGGCCACCAAAAAAAACTATGTCACACCCCAGTCCCAAAATACTGAGGGACTAGACATATGGCAATGTCCAGCAGCACACACCGATGTGCAAACCCAATTTAATGGACCCATCAGGGTATACTTAAGCTGTAAAATAACTAATAAGGTCTATGATACTAATCTCATCCACAGAAAATAAATACAATCAATATCAGAATAATCAAGATGAAATAATAATCAACAAGTCTCAATAAATATCTCGGAGAATAACCCGATAAAGAGTTTGATATAACAGTTCAATAGACAAAAAATAAGAGTCTAACAATAGAAATAACTGAGTATAATAAACCAGATACTCAGAAGAAATCCTCGACAATCACCTCGTCCTCTGGTAATGGTATTGCTCCAATGTCTGCTCCTGTCCCGTATACCACGGGGTAGATCTCCTCTGCTAAACCTGGGGACATAATTCGGATTCCAGGTCCTCAGGGGACATAGCAAGGTACAAGAATAACTCAAGCCAAATAATTATAGTATATATAAAATGAATCAATAGGGCAAATTATGTAACCAGCTAAGTAATATACAAATGAGAGCATCACTAGGACTTCATGCTGAGACTACTACAAACTCTGTGTCGGGGAGTCGATAGTAGTTATACTATGTAGTTATACTATATAGTTTTACTATATAGTGGGCCTACGGCACCGTACTAAATATATATATAAAATCAGCCTGTAGCCTGTGTGTCTCTCCCCATCCAATGTAATCACACATCTCATGTCCATGATACGCAAGATCATATCTAATGCAATAAGTCATATAATAGCTATGCATATGTGATATCTATGTCATAAATCATGTAGCCTATACAGAATTACCATGAATAACTCAGAAGATTCTGTCTCATGAATAGTGTCAAGTGTCCTATGGTATGACGTACTTGATAATGCAAGCACGAAGATGTATAAGGTCATGATATCCATCACTAGGTGACGTTACACAACTCCGCGTTCGGCATTGACACCCGAATATTATTCGAACATTAAGCAATGTCACACAGTCCTAGGTCAAACAGACACATCATATAAATAGATCAAGGAAATAATATAATACAAATGTTGCAAGTATAGCAAGGTACACTTGCCTGGGGTTTGATTTCCAACAGTTATTCCGGCAATAGTGGGATCTTCAAGTACTCCTCCGAATGCTGAAATAATTATTACCTTTATGTTCAGAAGATATGAAATAGCTAGAATTGCCTATCCATAAGTCTAATTTGGATACAGGGGCAAAATTAACAATTTCTGGTCAAAGCGGGGTCCACATGTAGCCCACTTCATACCGAAAAATGTGCCAGAGACAAAGTTCTCCAAATTCGTTAAGCTTAGTGTCTACAAGTCCAAAACGATGATACAAACCCAATAGAATGTCTAGAACTGGATTCCGATGAGCCGATCACAAAATCGCTCGTCAAGTGGAGCCATGGGGCCCACGATACAGAATTTTGTCAACGTTCTCAGAATCGAACCAAACTTGGGTCACAGGACCAGCGTATCGCTATGAGTCTGATAGCGTAAGTTTTGTTTCGAACGAGAAGCACACACGAAGTTACAACGAGTTTCAGAACATGGCCAATACGGGACATTATCGACGGATACGTGTTAATTTCGGTGTGCACGCACATCCAAATTAACTTTTACAAAATTTTATACGTCCGTATTATCGGTACATACCTTTTTGTAAAATTCGCACACGACCAAGTTGCCTCGTTTAGCGGGACACACCCAGTTTTGAGAAAATTGGATTTTATTTAACCAAGCTTTTTGGTCAATTTTATCCTCGAATAAAATACAATCTATAGCACATAAAAATAATCTAATTAGAGTGTTTAAATCTTGGTTATATTATCTAAATAACTGTTCAAGAAAATTTTAGAATTAATTAACAGGTTGCACGCAAAATGTTCATGAACTTGTGAGTTCGGGACCAATTTCTGATTTTTAGAAATAGGGGTTTTTTCCTGTTTTTGCATCTCGGTTTGCGACCGACACAGGACACGATACTCTGAATAAATTATACGAAGTTTGAGAGGGTTACACAGCGAACGTGTCGCAATAAACTGCTCGAAAAATGACCTGACGAGGAGAGAGAAATGCTCACCGGAACAGGACGTCGGATTTGACTAAAAGTTGCGTACACGCGAGGTGGCACGGCGCTGCGACTGTAGGGTAGCGGAGCTCGTCGGTGCTGGGTTCGGCGGCAGCTGCTGGTCGTCGGTGGCTGGGTATCGGCGGAGGCTTGAGGTGGAGGCGTCGTTGCTAGAGTCGCCGGAGGAGCTCGGTACAGCGGACACCGTTGTTGTAGCGCCCCGTTCCCCCGGTGGAACTTCGTGTGTAGTCATCGTGTGCGGACTGGATGGCTTGCAACGCATCGTGTGTTTATCGTGTATTCATTATGAGCTCTCGTTGCATGCTATCCTAGTCCATGACTAGTCCATTATGGCTACCAAGCCAGTGATCACCTGTGGCATAGTCATCGTGTGCGGACTGGACGGCTTGCAACGCATCGTGTATTTATCGTTGCATCCTATCCTTGTCCATGACTATATCCACCTTGTATATTTAAACCTGTTGCAAACTAACTTGTGTCTTCGTGGCAGGGAAGGCATGGTAAGTATTGTGCAGGTAGTTCAGACGGGTAGGTAAAATCTACCGAACGGTGGCGCGTTCATTTCAGTAAATTTCTATATGCTGCTTACTTATAAATGAACTAAGGCAAGATAGAAACCCATAAATATGCATGCTTCATATAAACAACATGTTGATTGGTATAGTTGGGTTTAGCTCGCCTTTACCAGTATGTTTCGACATGCTGACCCTCGTTAAAACAGGTTCTCCGCACTAAGGCAAACCGAGCGAGTAGCCGAAGTCGTCTTCCCGATCCAGTCCAGCTGTTGGCACATCCTGAACGCGCCGCCTTTGAAGCATTTTGAACCAGGAGCTTGCACTCTTCATACACAATGCAGCTCCGTGGCAAAGCTGTCCTCCAGCCCAGAGGTCTTTATCATTTTGAAGTTATAAAGGGATGTAATGTACAGGACTGCTATCTCATTTTGAGTCAACACTTTTGTAAGCCCGTGCGGCATGTTAACTGACTCGTTCAAGAGTTTGTAATAGTTGTTCATTATCAATAAAGAGAACTTTTCCATGTTTCAACTTGTGTTCAATTTATCTGCTTACTCTGAATATGTACTCGTTATGCAAAATACTTTAGCCTTGTGCGGGCGCAATCCCAGGCCCGCACGGCATCACGATTCGGGGGACGCCCCAACGATTCTACGGAATTGGGTCGTGACATAGTGGTATCAGAGCACAGATTCAAGTTCCTTATACTCGTGCTGGAAAAGTTCCTTTAACGATCAAATTCCTGTGCGAACTCTTGAAACTCGCTAGGCCAAAAGGAGATACGTTCATGCAATAAGTCCATAATACATTATGATTCTAATGTAATTTACCTTCTTTTGAAGGAATGGCACCAGCGCAATCTGCAGCACAAGTACCGAACGAAACACAAGAAACTAGTTCGGGTACTTCGGGAAGCTCTCAGAGCCAGCGAGGCATGTCTCAAGTCGACCCACTAGAGCGGGTGATGCAAATGTTAGAAGCACAACGACAATGAGACGATGCTCGCCAAGCCAAGTTCGAAAGCAATCTAGAGACCCGATTCTCAGTTCAACAGAAGCAGGTAAATACCCTGTAACAAATCGTTCAGACTTTGCCTGCCAACCATTCTGCCACAACAACAACGACTCCGGTGGAACAGCCCGTGCTTGAAGTAGAGATGCCATAAATTCCAAGACCGAGGGACGTGACTGCCTTCGACTTTGGCCACTTCAAGAAAGTTTGCAATACCCCATTCAACGGGACTGAGGAACCCATCGTGGCCCTAGATTGGCTGGCCGAACTTGAAGATTACTTCGCTTTGTTAGAGGTCCCCAAAGAGAAGCACGTCGCCTGCGCCCAACTTCAGCTCCGCCTCAACGCGCACGATTGGTGGAACGTGCATCAACGATCTCTCCAATTTGATCACAGAGAGGAGGCGATCTTGTGGACGACTTTTCGTGCTGCGTTCGAAGAGGAGTTTATACCCCCTCCAGTACAACGTCAGATGGAAAACGAGTTCGTGCAACTGCGGCAGGGCAGTATGACAGTTAAGCAATATTCTGTCGAATTCAACCGACTCTCCAAATTCGCTAGGGCCTATTTATCTGATACAGCGAGTCGAGCTAGAAGGTTTGAAGGTGGTTTGTGCCCTGCCATCCATACGTATGTGGTCAATAATCAGTACGGGATAATGCGTGAAGTCATAAATCATGCCCTATCACTTGAACCGCAGTATCCTCACGTTTCCACCGGTACTGTGCATACCTACAATCACAAATTCCAAGGCAACGCTAGAGGAAACACCGCTGCAAAGCGCCCTAACCACGGCGGTCCCCGGAGAGGAAATCAGGAATAGTGTAACTTCTGTAAGAGATCGGGGCATACCATCAATCAATGTCGTAAGAGACTTGGGTTATGCCTCGCTTGTGGTGATCCAGGCCATGCCATTAGTTCCTGCCCGAACCTTCCTGATCGTCATCCTCGACAAAATAATCCCTAATGGTAGGCTTTATTCCTATGTTTCGGGACGAAATTTCTAATTAGTTGGGTAGGATGTAGCATCCCGTTCCCCCGGTGCGGGAAGCACGGCTAAGAAACACTAGACGGTATCGTTCGATCGGGATAGATTGAATTAAGAACTCGTCCTCGTTATAGATTTGTTTTTTTGGAATCGATTCCCATATTCAGTGGACCGTGCCCCCGGGATCGACTTAGCGGCAGAGTCAGGAGGGACCTCTCCGCTGCTATCTTTTATTGCCTCGGTTTTCGATGTCGCTTGTTGCTTTCGTGCTTTGAGTTGGTTTTGGGATTTGCTTATTTTCCTTGAACGGTTTCGATGGTTTTCATTATTTTCATTTATTGAACTGCACTTCAATTCCGAGATTGGAAAAGTGGAAGAGGTATTGATCGAGCTGTTCGTAATGCAGGTGAACGAGCAGTAGGCGGCTTGCGAGCGGAGTCGGAAAGCGCCTCTTTCCTTCTCTCTTCCAAAATCTAAGTGAGTGGCTACCATCCCGATTAGCTAGCCCTGCTTCCAAGTCTTTACACCTAAAATGACTTGTATTCTTATTGCCCCGATCAAACGATACCAAGTAATAATAAAAGATACCAAGATAAAAGTAAATAGACTTGGTCAATACTGCTTGTCAAACAAACTTGTGAATGGTTACTTACTTGCATGCTTGTTCGTTCAGAATATTCATCATATGCATCAATTTTAGTTAGAATATATCTTCTTCTATAATTGTGCTATCAATGCATCATATCTATGCATTACTCGTGTTGCCTCAACTACGTGAATGGATAACTTAACTAAACATCGTGTGTTCGATCATGGACAACTTGTGCACAAGGGTATAAGTTCTGCGGATGGTCGCTGGGGCACTGGCACCGATCCGATCTGGGCGGAACTTCGTGTGTAGTCATCGTGTGCGGACTGGATCGCTTGTAATGTATCGTGTGTTTATCATGTATCCATTATGAGCTCTCATTGCATGCTATCCTAGTCCATGACTAGTCCATTATGGCTACCAAGCCAGTGATCACCTGTGGCATAGTCATCGTGTGCGGACTGGACGGCTTGCAACGCATTGTGTGTTTATCGTTGCATCCTATCCTTGTCCATGACTATATCCACCTTGTATATTTAAACATGTTGCAAACTAACTTGTGTCTTCGTAGCAGGGAAGGCATAGTAAGTATTGTACAGGTAGTTCAGACGGGCAAGTAAAATCCATCGAATGGTGGCGCATTCATTTCAGTAAATTTCTATATGCTGCTTACTTGTAAATGAACTAAGGCAAGATAGCAACCCACAAATATGCATGCTTCATATAAACAACGTATTGATTGGTATAGTTGGGTTTAACTCGCCTTCACCAGTATATTTTGACATGCTGACCCTCGTTGAAACAGGTTCTCCGCACTAAGGCGAACCGAGCGAGGAGCCGAAGTCGTCTTCCCAATCCAGTCCAGTTGTTGGCGCATCATGAACGCGCTGCCTTTGAAGCATTTTGAACCAGGAGCTTGCACTCTTCATACACAATGCAGCTCCGTGGCAAAGCTGTCCTTCAACCCGGAGGTCTTTATCATTTTAAAGTTATAAAGGGATGTAATGTACAGGACTGCTATCTCATTTTGAGTCAACACTTTTGTAAGCCCGTGCGGCATGTTAGCTGACTCGTTCAAAAGTTTGTAATAGATGTTCATTATCAATAAAGAGAACTTTTCCATGTTTCAACTTGTGTTCAATTTATCTGCGTACTCTGAATATGTGCTCGTTATGCAAAATACTTTAGCCTTGTGCGGGCGCAATCCCAGACCCGCACAGCTTCACGATTCGGGGGATGCCCCAACAATTCTACGGAATCGGGTCATGACAGTTGTTGGAGGTGGGGATGATAGGGGTTGGCCGTGGCGGAGATCGTGGTAGTGGCAGTGAAGGATGATGGCGGAGAGGGGTTCGTCGAAGAGTCGAGGTCGATGGTGAATAGACGGTGGCAGGGTCGACCGGAGGAGCTCGGGATGGAGGCAGGGCTCAGGGTTCGTCGGGGTTGCCGGGGATCGTGGTGGTAGGGTTTTATAGAGATATCGGGGAGGAGAAGAGGTGCGACGGATACGGGAGGCGAAGGGGCGGCTGCTGTTGAACAGCCGCGGGGGAGGCGGAGAGCCATGGCGGCAGAAACTGCCGGGGAAGAGGAAGTCGGCAGGATCGGAGAAATTTGGGGTTTACTGTAGCAGTTATGGGTAGTGGGTCGGGCCAGGTTTTGGGTTCCGGATCCGACCTGATCCAATAAGGTTTGGGTCGGGTACAGGTTAGCGGGTACGGGTTAGGTTCAAATCTGACCCATTAGGGTTGGTTTGGGTTGGGTTGGTTTAATTAGTTTAAGCCAGTTCAAGTTGGTTTATTTCGGTTCAGTTTGGTTTATTTTAAAATGTTGTTTTCAGGTGTTTAAAACTACTTTTTTGGTCCAATAAATTCCAAGAAAATTACAGTATGTCTAATTTTTTTATTTAATACTCAAAAATATTATTTTTATATTATTTTAATATTTATTTTAATACTTAAAAATTAACTAATTTCAGAAAATATTTATTTTGATTATTTAAAAATAGCAGAAAATCCTAAAAATTTATTTTTAATTTCTGAAAAATCTGGGTGTTTACAGTATCACCCTTCAAAAGTGATACCTAAGCTTACTCTTACCTCACTACTGCTGCTACAAGTGCACCACCTCAACTTAGAACATCTCAAATAACCTTTACCCCCCCCCCCTTTAACTCATACTGCAATCTGTGATTCTTACTGATAATGATATCAGTTCTAATATCCTCTTCAACTGATACTCTTCTTAGTATCATACACCACCTATATACTACTCCATACACACATACTCGAACATATGAATACTCCAACTTGGCTGGACACTTGCACTACACTCAGACCCGAGTGCCCCTCTAACCATGCACTAATGCACCCCTTATCTGAACTAAGTGCACAAAGCAGCCATGACATACTGTATGAAAGTATGATAGTAGCTACTCACAACACACTAAGTTCAGACCTCCCAAAACAGGTATTTACTCGAGCCCTTAGTGCTAAACTTGTACTCTGTAGGAACCATCTTAGTGCAGTTGCTCTAACCCCCTCCTAACTAGGCAACAACTGCTGCCAAATCAACTCCCTGCTACTGCTTTTGTTTCCATGGATTCTCATAACATTCCTTATTTCCACCCAACACTAAAGGCAATGACTGATACTAAGTTCTCTCATAAACACATATACAAACAAGGTCTTAACTGCTATAAATTATCAGACTTTAATATTATACCACCATATCCCCATCTATAGACTCCTACTACTGTTGCACATGAGTGTACAACAATACCTACTGCTAACACTTTAAACTGCACACCAACCTTCAAGTGTATATACTCAACACACAAAGAACACTCTCCAAACTCTCAATACACACCAACAATCCCTCAAGCACTCACTAACCCCAAATAATATACCACAAGCATTCTATCAAACACTCTAAGTGCATCACTCTATGATACACTAAAATGTCATGATACTCCCATGATACACTTACCAAACACCAATATACCCTACTAAAGCTCATGAAACACATCAAATACATCAAATATAGTATAAATAACACATATAATAACTATTATAATATAATATAAAGAAATTGGCATGCTAGGACACTAAATACATTAAAACTACCCATCTATACCACCGTATCATGGTGCATCATGATGCGGACTCCCCTTATCCATTGTGGATATGTATACCCTCTTAAATAATGAATCACAATCTAAAATCACTTATGAGATATTTATACAGATAGCTAGTAGTCCAAATTCGAATTTCTCTCAATTTGGACACAAAAGTCAATGTAACTTTCACCATAGGCCTCCTATGAACCTAGTTCCTTTTTCTTATAGGTAGACCTTACCCAAAAGAAGTTCCCTATAGGTCAATACACTATTTTAACGATGAATTAATAGAGAAATAAAATTTTACTTTTTGGGAGATGGATTCCCAATGTATCACCACTAAATGAAGAAGGTTGGACACAATCCTCCTAGCAAAGCTTCCTCTAATACTTTTTCTTGCAATGACAAGCTCCTTAGCCTCCTATAGGAATGGGAATGAGATGGAATGTGATTTCTTTGAGAATGGGTGGGCTAGGGTTTGCTCTCAAATTTAGAGAAAATCTATTTGGGAAGGTGTGCACTAATAAATGAGAGGTGTGAGACATTTCCCCCTCTTTAATAGGGCTGACCCCTTTAATCTAGGTTTAGGATTAGGTAAAGAAAGGGTTGATATGACTTAAAATCCCTCAAAGTAAGTCATGACTATATGTTTAATTATGGGTAAGGGTTGAAAAGAATATTCCATGTCATTGGCTAATAAAATAACTAATTAACTAGTCTAACCATGACCACTCTATTTAATTGAACCAATGGGTTATGTCAAGTCTAGTTGGGTCCACTTGGGCTAGCTAGCACTAAGCCTAATCATTAGACTAACCATTAACCAACTAATCATATAGTCCATTCTAATTAGCTAGCACTCAACCAATACATATAATAATAAATAATATTATTATCACTAATAAAATTATCAAGCAATAATTGAAATGACAAAAATAACCCTCTTTCGAAATTAGGTAGTTATAATCCTACCCCCTTTAGAAAAATATTGTCCTCAAAATTTAAAATACATCGGCCCCTCTCTTATGTCTAGTCATAACCTATTCATCATAATCTTCACCATGATCAAACCTCCAACAAATCATGGTCTACGAAAGTCCTATCTAAAATTATACAACATACAATTCTATGGAAAGAACAAATATGCATGGTTATGGTCTCTCACTTGTCTTGATATTGCAATCTCTATCAAGGTATACTACTAACTATACTAACTATATAACACAAGCAACTATAAGGTACTAAGGATGTAATCAGATCAATAGATGGAAAAAGGACAGGAAGAAAGAATAAAACTTGCTAACCCATCACCTGTAGCGTTGGCCTCCTCGACCGTTATCGCAAATGTCTCATCCTACTGAGGTGTCACCCTCTGCTAGTACGGGATAATTTATCGTGCCACAAGTGGCCTAACTGGACCCCTACCTATATTTGATACTTATACCGGTTATTCACTAAGCATCAATCTAGCCACAATACTTAATATAAAGGGTTACCACTGCTGGTATTGGTGATACACTATAGCTCTAGGTCATGAGCACACTTAACCCACTACTCACACTACTTAGAATGCAGTACTAACACTCTAGGATACCAACTGTTAACTATACTTTGACACTTGTCTTAGAACTATTGCTACAAAGGCTACTACACTATAAGTTACTTCTAGGCTTATACATTGATACTTAATGCTTACCTACCCAACTAGGAAGTACTCTCAATCTCATAAGCTACACTCTCATCAATCAACATTGATACTCAACTAGACACCAACCTACCTTGCAAGTTACCAAACTACTGACTATCCAAGAAACCTCAGAAACTAATGATGGTGAATCTCAATAGGAACTGAACTAGAGGAACTAGACGTATCTCTATCCTGAGCTAGTAGAGTGATGGAACAGAAGTCAATATTAACAGGGTTGAATGATAGAGACGATATGTTAAGAACTAATTTAAGATACAATTTGATAATCATACACGTCTTATGTTACTCAGAATCCTCGTTACGCCAGTAAACATAGCTACGATAAATGATAGAGTTCATAACTAAGGCATATACCCGTAGAATCATGGTATTTAGAATTTTTGTCCTGCCGCTAGCTTGGCAGCAAAAATTATAAATTTTATAAGCAAAAGAAATATATCCAAAATCAGGCTCTATGTCTTTACCATGTCAGCTAATATGGCATGTATCCGTAGAATCATGGTATCTAGAATTTTTGTCCTGCCGCTAGCTTGACAGCAAAAATTATAAATTTTATAAGCAAAAGAAATATATCCAAAATCAGGCTCTATGTCTTTACCATGTCAGCTAATATGGCTGCGATAAACTCTAGACTCCATAATTAAGACAAACGGTTACCTTTTCTCTATTCTTATCCATTTACGTTATCAAAATATACCTCAACTTAGTCCAAAAGATTTATCTCGATACAAGAATCAAATTTAACAATGGACAAGTACAAAGACGAAGGTGAACAAAGCAAGTAAAAATAGATTCAAAATAAGATTCTCAAGGGTCATCCCAGGAATCTCTCAAGAAATCCTAATTTTTGATTAAGTATTCTCTCATCCTAGTATTCTATATCATATATCATATATCCAATCACAGGCTCATAGTAATACAACTAAGTCATTGCACTACCATGACATCGCACTAATTGCAAAGACGAGACCTGCATAGGCCACCACAAAAATATGTCATTATCCGCACCCGAATGATCGGACATGAGTACGTAGGTACTTCCAGCCGACGCCACAGCATCGACTGTAGAACATTATCTAGGTCAACAAAATTATCTAATCATCTCATATAATAATATATGAAACCTATCAATGATATCTAAACTCCAAACGGAGGATAATATAATAATAATGTAATGATACTCAATCACAATAATCTATAAGAAAAATGGCACGATATGATATAAACAAGAAGTTACCAAGTCACAATCTAAAATAACTACAAAATATCTCCAAGTCTAAGGGTCTAGTCATAACAACACAAGTCTAAAATATCAATAATATCTCAAGTCTACTAGCTGGAGACAGATCCAGTACAAATAATAAGTGCTAGCAAATATAACTACGAAAGGTGGTTACACCGGCTAGACCTCCCTGTAATCACTCCTGAATGTCAGGGCCCATGGTTGTTATCCCCTCATATGGTCCGTAGTACATAGAACATCAATCCTCTAAGTAATCATCTAAAAAATATATCCAGTCAGGATAAAACGAGTACAACCTAATAGAAGTTCCAATTAATTGACAAAGACTCTAAAATAGTAAATAGAGGATGATATATACAATAAGAAAATAATAAACTGATGCAACGATAATAGTAAAGAGAGACATGCAATAAAAGCAATATGGTATAGCCAGTGCATATGTGAAATAAAAGAGAAATAAACTATAACATCAGTTACAAGGCAATGTAATCTATGAACTGAATATGAAGAAATATAACTATACTAAGTGTTTTGAAATACTATCTAGATATATGATCGGCTTAGGAGATTCAATAATTTATACTAAGAAAAAACTAGCTCAACCATACGTGAAATATATGATTAGCTAGTAGCCGATGATTTATACTACTAACAAATAGTTCTTAATCATATATCTAGCTAGTACATCACTATCTGATGTATCCAATGACCAATATCTCTAATACGATGAATAATATCTAATATCAATGCGATGGATCAAGGTAACATCTCATGACTGAAGATCCAATGCATGTACTAATCCGTGTACCATAGTGTCAGAAATCAGATGTAACATTTCTGAATACTTGAATTATAGTAATTATCAAATAAAAAAACTATCAGAGAATGTACTCATTTGTAGTCTTAAACAATGTGTGAGGATCAATATCCAAAATGGAGTCACAATGACCTAAATATAAATATAAATGTTAATTAGTAATTTGGAAAGATAATGATGATTAACTAGTTGAAACACGCTTACTAGGTCAAATTAGGTCCATGTTAGTCAAACTAGTCAATACTAGCTATTCTAGGTTTTCTAGGTCACACCAAGGTATAGTAGTCTATTTTAGGTAATAAATAGCTAATAGTAGTTAATATTAGCTATACCAAATACTATTAGTATATATATATATATATATATATATATATATCCTACACAAAAGGTATTAAGTTAATACCCAGCTAATATGCATTAACCTACCATAACCAGGCTCATAACCACTATACCTATAATACTTTAACCACACTAACTTACCTTAACCAATATTCTAGTCCATTTCCATATCCAACTCTAACTCATAAAACACTTAATCTATGATCATCAAAATCATTACTTCTCAATATATTAATATAGAACTTGGTGTCCTAATGCCTTATATATATATATATATATATATATATATATATATATATATATATATATATATATATATATATATATATATATATATATATATATATATATATATACTAACTAATTATCAATAATACTTAGTTACCTAACTTGTATACATCAAGACACTAGTACACCCTGACCACTCTTATGAAACTGGGATACCCCTCATGGTGACTGATACTATCTACTAATACTTATACCATCATATTATACTAATCTTTCCTAGCCAAAGTACTTGCTAATCTTAACAGACATACATATTACTGATACTTTCATGTATTAGTTTATACTGGTACACTAAGTATCACCTTCAAAAGTGATACCTAATATTACTCTTACCTTACTATTACTGCTACAAGTGCAATACCTCAACTGAGAACATCTCACATAAACTTTACCCCCCTTAACTCATACTACAATCAGTGGTTCTTACTGATAATGATATCAGCTCTAATATCCTCTTCAAGTGATACTCTCCTAAGTATCAAACACCACCCATATACTACTCCATACACACATAATCAAACATATGAACACTCCAACTTGATTGGACACTTGTACTGCACCCAGACCCGAGTGCCCCTCTAACACTACACCAATGCACCCCTGATATGAACCAAGTGCACAAACAGCCATGACCTACTATATGAAAGTATGATAATAGCTACTCACAACACACTAAGTTCAAACCTCCTATAATAGGTATTTACCCGAGCCCTTAGTGCCAAACTTGTACTCTATAAAAACCATCTTAGTGCAGTTTCTCTAACCCCCCCTCCTAGCTTGGCAACAACTGCTGCCAAATCAACTCCTTGCTACTGCTTTTATTTTCATGGCTTCCCATAACATTCCTCATTTCCACCCAACACAAAAGGCAATGACTGATACTAGGTTATATCATAAAAATATATACAAATAAGGTCCTAACAGCTATGAAGTATCAGACTTTAATATTATACCACTATACCCCCATATATAGACTATTAATGTTGTTGCACATTAGTATATAACAGTACCTACTGTTGACACTTCAAACTGCACACCAACCTTCAAGTGTACACACTCAACACACAAATAATACTCTCCAAACTCTCAACACACACCAACAATCCCTCAAGCACCCACTAACCCCAAATAATATACCAGAAGAATTCCATCAAACACTTTAAGTGCATCACTCTATGATACACTATAATGTCATGATACTCCCATGATACACTTACCAAACACAAATATACCCTACCAAAGCTCATAGAATACATCTAATACATCAAATATAGTATAAATAACATATGTAATAACTATTATAATATAATATGAAGAAAATGGCCTGTTAGGACACCAAATGTATTGAAACTACCCATCCACACCACTGTATCATGGTGTATCATGATGCAGACTTTTCGTATCCGTTGTGGATATGTATACCCTCTAAAATCATGAATCATAATCTAAAATTACCTATGAGACATTCCTACAAACACATAGTGGTCCAAATTTGAAAAAAAAAAATTAATTTGGACACAAAAGTCAATGTAACTTTCACCATAGGCCTCCTATGAACCTAGTTCTTCTTCCTATGGATAGCCCTTAGCCAAAGGAAGGTCCCTATAGGTCTAATATATTATTTTAACCATGAATTGATAGGAAAATGAAAATTAACCTATTGGAAGATGGATTCCTAATGTATCACCACCAAATGAAGAAGGTTGGACATAATTCTTCTTGCAAAGCTTCCTCTAGCAATGATAAGATCCTTAGCCTCCTCTAGGAATAGGAATGAGAGGGAATCGGATTACTTTGAGAGTGGGTGGACTAGCGTCTGCTCTCAAATTTGGGAAAAATCTATTTGGGAATGTGTGCACTAATAAATAAGAGGAGAGATATTCTCCCCTCTTTAATAGGGTTGTCCCTTTAACCTAGGTTTAGGGTTAGGTTAAGGAAGGGTTTATATGACTTAAAAGCTCTCAAAGTTTGTCATAGCAATATGTCTAATTATGGGAAATTGTTCAAATCTTAATGAAAAGAATATTCTATGTCATTGGCTAATGAAATAACTAATTAACTAGTCTAACCATGACTACTCTATTTAATTGAACCAATGGGACATGCCAAGTCTAGTTGGGTCCACTTGGGCTCACTAACACCAAGTCTAATCATTAGACTAACCACTAACCAACTAATCACATAGTCCCTTCTAATTAACTAACACTCAATCAATACATATAATAATAAATATTATTTCACTAATAAAATTATCAAGCAATTATTAAAATAACGAAAATAATCCTCTCCCGGAATTAGGTAGTTACACAATAAAAGGGAACTCACTCGGCTATTAGAGGAAAATAAGACTCGTGGTTTTCCTAGAATGATTGGTTCTTTAGATTTTATGCAGTTGGAATGGCGTAATTGTCTCACTGCTTGGCATGATCAATTTGTTGGACACACTGGTAGGCCAACCCTGATTCTTGAAGCTGTCGCATCTCAGGATCTTTGGATTTGGCATGCATTCTTTAGCACACTGGGGATATACAATGATATATCTATGTTGGATCACACACACTACTTTAATATGTTTATTCAATGTCAAACCTCGTATACCCCATATGAAGTAAATGGTAGTATGTGCAACATGTCGAACTATCTCATTGATTGTATCTACCCTCACTATGCCACATTGATCCAGACAATCAAACACCCTCGGATTAAAATTGAGAAATATTTTGCAAAAAATAAGAAGCCGCACGAAAGGACGTGGAGAGGGCCTTCGGAGTGTTGCATGCAAGATGGGCGATCACTCAAGGACCGATAAGATTTTGCGATAAAGATACTTTAAATAAAATTATGAAGTATTGCATCATACTACACAATATGATAATTGAAGACGAACAACATATTAGAATTGAACCGTAGCTATCACTACCATATTTTCTAGGAAAGGATATTTTGATTATTTTATAATTAATTAAATATTATGCATGTTAAATATTTATTTATTTATTATTAGCATATTAGATTTATTTTTTGACTTATGTTAGTAGACCTAACTAGTTTAGTTTAGACTCATGGACCAACATGTATTGATTGTTAGAATTGAGCCCAACTAGAAAGCCCATTAATTAGGAGGATGATTAAATTAATTAAACCATTGGACTAGAAGCTTTCCTCCTTAATTAATTTCTTTATGAGAGGCCACAAGGGGTATTTTAGACTTTACATGGTAGCTTGAGGGAGGGGGCAAGTGAGGCCTATATAAAGGGGATAAAAACTCTCTCTCTTCATTTTTCATTCCAAATCTAGATCTAGAATTTTTCTCAACCAAATTTTATCAAATCCCTACCAAATTTTTACCCAATTTTTTCTCAAATCATTATTAGAGACTAGAAGAGCAAGGATCTACAAGAAGGAAGCAATGATCTATAAAGAGGAGCAAGGATCTACAAGTTGGAAGCTAATTTCACCAATTTTGGAGGTTTTATTGGGAATCCATCTCCTAATAGGTATAATTTAGTTTTTCCCTTTAAATTAGGTTCTAAATATGAGATTTAACTACGGAAAAGCAATCCATATTCATAGGCTACCCATAAGATTTGGTTTTGTGTTCATATGAGGCCTATTGAGAAAGTTATGGTACTTTTTGTGTCAATTTTAGGGAAATTCTGAGATTAACAATTGTTGTGTGTGTCAATTGGTCCTATAGATCAATTTGGCATGTACTTGTGTGTTTGGGGATAGTGCCGTGTCCACAATTAGGTACGTGTAGGTCGTATCCCACCAATTTGGTGATACGTGTTGATTTGGGAGTTTTTCCTCCGACACGGAACTTTGTATATGTCATATTTTGACACGGACATGTAGATTTGTATTTGACTCTTCGTATTGTTCATAAATAATATATATGACTTATTCGTGTCCTTCGGGGCACGTATGGATGTGTGGTGGACTCGTGTTGTATGCGTATCCTAGATCTAGTGGGATACAGGGTGATATGTTCCATGTGTGTGCAATTTAAATTGTAGATCTATTTCTTTTATGTTCTTATTCATGGAGAAATGAAATTATATATGTATATATATATATACATTGATGTGTATTTATATCTATGTAATATTGTGTCTTAAATCTATATATCTATGTATATACTATATGTGTATATATTGAGATATAGCTATTTCTTCTACATAAAGTATATTTATATATTATAGTATATATATCTATATATATGTGTGTATGTTTATATATATATAAATATATATGTATGAAGATGTATATTTGTATATGTATAGCTATGGGTATATTTACATGTGTATATGTGTATAAGTTGTATACTTATAGGTGTATGTATAGTTATATGTATTTGTGTATGTTACCTATGTTTATGTATAGATATATTAACATATCTTTAAGTATATATATATATGTATCCATGTGTACGGTATATGGATATATCTATATGGTTATATATCTATGTAAGTATTTATATGGTTGTGTGTGTGTGTGCAAGAAGAGTAAGTATTTGAGTGAGAGTGGGAGAGTAGTATTGTAAACTCCCTCACCCAAAATAGGTATTTTGTGTATATTTTATATTATTATATTTATTATAGATGTTGAATTTATTTAGAGTATTCTCTTAGTTAATTAGAAAATAAATTTTTTTTTAGTATATTTACTTATATAAATATTTATTTAGAATTATTTTTAGGCTATTTTAGATTATTGGAATTTTTCCATAATTTTTAGTTAATTAAAAACTGGTAACACTAATTTTCTAGGACTTTGAAAAATTTATTTTATGTTCAAACTTAACTAAAAATATCCCAAAATTTTATTTTAGGTTCTAAATAGTCACATATATTTTCTAGAATTGTTTGGGAATTTTTTGAGTATATTTAGTATTTATTGGGAGTAATTAGGCTAATAACTAATTTCTAGGACTTGTAGAATTTATTGTGCAATCCTAGGAATATAGAATTGACTTACGTTATTTTCTAGGGTTTATAATATTATTATATATTTTCTAGAATTATTTTAGAATTTTTGGAATAATTTTAGTATTTATTTTTAGTTATATGGGTAAAACTAATGTTTAGAGCTTCTCCTAATTATAGTAGAAAACTTATGAATATAAAATTATCCCAAGTATTTTTTTAGGGTTTTTGGATTCAAAATATATTTTTTGTAATTTTTTCAGATTTTTATGATTATTTTTAATATTTATTTGGAGTTATTTAGATTTAAAACGACTTAAATAATGTTTTGATAAAGGCAAATCAAAAATAAATAATATAAATAAAACCATCCAATCTGATTCTGACACATGTCAGCGTATAGATATCCATTCAGCCGTAGGTACATCTCTCTCTCTATATAATATGATAACCCTAATTATCCCATTATTTTAGAGAGAGAGATTTTGGAGAATTGCCATCTAGGGTTCCTTCATCTTCCAGAAGTCATTTCGCATAGCTCTGGACTCCAAACGAGGCCTAGTTTCTTGCGTTAGAAAGATATTGAGGTTAGCTTTCTGATTATATAAAAAAATTCGAAATTATTAGTATTAAATTCTAGAAAATTCGTAGAGCACAGCATGTCTGAAAATAAATGTGTTTCGATATTTTCGCAATTTCGGGAGAATTCGGAACCAGAATCATGAACTGTTTAAAGTTTCGGAAAGCTAATGTTGAGATCATAGACATATATTTTTCCTAGAATTTAATTCGAAGTATTTACATACTGTTAATTCTGTAGAACTTCTAGGTTAAAATTTAACCATCGGTGCACAATACAAAATTTGTATGTGCCATAATTTCCAAACGAATTTGAATTCGGACGAGCCGTAAATTCTAGCATGTTTTTGATGCTGAAATCTACAGAAAATCATGCATGAAAGTTGAGTTTGTGTCGGTTGACTTTTCGGTCAACAGATCGCCTCGATTTGCGTGCCATGAATCACGAGTTGATAAAATTGAGTTCTTTGGACAAAATTAGGATTTAAAAATAAAATTAGATTATAATAAGATTAAAATACTATTTTAGGTTACTTTATTCCGAATTAAAATATATTAAATGGAGGAACCTATTTACCCACTTTTGTAACCTAACTTGTTTAATTTATGTGACGGGTAGATCGGACGACGCCTTGAGTTGGAACTTCATCCTTTTCAGACCAGGCAAGATACCTTGCCAAATTTGCTTACAGTATTTTGCATGCTTAGTATATTTTTGTATATTTATTGTATTTCTATTTATTGCATGTGTAGTTCATTTCAGTCATTAATATATATTAGATATGTTGACACACACTTGACACTTAGTATCATAGAGGACAATCATTAGACGTATGGGCTTTTAACCACTCTGGTAAACCGTAGTATATAGTTCGTACTACCGGCGTGTGTCGCGCTGGTCGCTACCCCCGCGGTATGTCAATTTCTGGAGTCTCGCTGGTCGCTACCCCCGCGGTATGTCGATTTCTGATGTCCATCGACGTGTGTGTGAGTTGTGAGGTAGATCGAGTAGCCTACCCTTGCCCATACGTCGAACAGTTGTCCTTATTTGCATTCATATAGATGTCTTGTACAGCGTACTTATTTATTTTCAAATAATATGCATGTTTACTGTATTCAAGTTGGCTCGCTTTTCTGTATCTTGTTACGTCCCTCTGAGGACCTGGTCCTCTGCCAGGTGTATCTGTTCTTGAGTATTTACAGGAGCGCAGATTTGGATGGTTATATATGTTTCGTGGATGTCCTCTCTTCGAGCCCGTGATTGCTAGTTGGTATTCTTATATGGTGTTGTTGTATTGTACTTATTTTGTATTTGCTCTTACATTCGAGTTGGTAGTGGATTTATTTTCATCCAACTATCATCCTTAGATACTTATGTTGAGATCTAGTTATATAGATGCTGGTTATTCATTTATATTAATTTTCTGTGGATGAGATTTAGATTGTACCCTGTGACTTGTGACATATGTTTATACCACTTGTGGATTTTATATTCATATTACAGCGTACGTATGGGTTTGGTTTCCATATATTGGAGTTGCCATATCCATGCGGCTGGCATGCTTACGTGTTCCTAGTCCTACGTATTTTGGGACTGGAGCGTGACATGTTTTTGTGGTGGCCCATGCAGGTCGAGAGCATATTATCTCGGTTACGTTATTGTACCGAATAAGCCTGCACCTAGGAATCGAGTATAGGATCTCATCCATAATTGACTATTATTCATCTTCTTCATATCTATTTTATCTGAATAATTGCATCCTGCTTGATTCCTGTACTTCCCTAATAGTTATTTGAGTATAGCCTTCTGCTAGAATATAGGAACCCCTGTTATTAGGATGATAATTATGGTAGCACACCTATTAAGAATACAACGAGAATATAGAAACACCACTAAGTTTAGAATATCTAGTGAACCCTAGAATTCTTTATCTCTAGAATTGGCTTACCATTACCCCTTGATGTAATATGAAGAGTTGAGAGTAGTATAGACACTACTAGAGTTAGTTAGAAGTTTGACCATAGTGTTTGACCCTAGTATTGAGGAACCAATAGAAATCCAGGGTTAAATATTAGGGCTGGACCTAACACTTATGGTGAGATAATATTAGAACTATAAACTTAGATCATTGTCTTATTAGTAGCAGACAGTACCTTAGGAAGCCAAGAGCAATGAATATAATGTTTCTCTTGATCATACCTCGAACATAGCAACTAGCATACCACTTTTCCTTAGAAAACCACGATGCTATATAGAGCCCCCTATTTTAATTTCATATATTGTTCCTCTGCGACCTTAGCGTTCGCTAATTGTGCGACGACCAAATTTTGTTCCTCTATTCTTCATCTTTCAACTCGTGCCATCTGACACTGCTGATTATAGACCAAGTGAATTTATTCTATATTAGGATATATATAGCTTGCTAGGATTTTGGTGGTTACTCTTGAATTTTGAACTTGTGTGCTTAGTAGTTAGAACTTGATGGTTTAAGCTATTCTTGTAGATTGAGACCTGGCGCTTATCCCTTAGTTTTAAATTATGTAACATGTACCCCCACCTCGATACGAGTTAGATCCTTTCTCCTTGACGGCCGGTAACTCTTCTATCCTTACTATTGACACTTGCTCCATGAGCGCTATGATTAAGACTTAGGACGACCATGACCTATGTAATGAAAGAGGATACCCTAATAAATACCAAGACCCCTTCCCGTAGACCTTAACAGGAGTTCTACGGTATCCTTAAGGCAATTACAGTATTAGTTAATTGTTATAAGTTGGGTAGCATACCTCACAACCTAGTATCACATAGTCTTTTGTCCTATTATTGAAGTGTAGCTGAATGACATTAATTGTATGCTAGCATAAGACGACAGTGTTTATTCAGACAATAGAATTTAGAGGTCCTTGCCCCAATTTGGTCGACTGGCGACATAGACAAGGAGGTTGTATGATAACTATAGAGATTTGTAGAGTCTTTATTATTATTGCTTATTCTATTTTTTTGTTTTATTTTTGTGAACTTGAATTGACTTGTACCTTCTTTCATCATCATCTAGCGTACCTATAATTGTTGTACCACCTTGACTTATGCTGCTATTATAGCCTAGTTTTGCAAGCTTATTCTTTCATCAAGCTTGTTCACTATATATGTATTAGTGGATGCATACATTAATACATTTTAGAATCAGTGTACTACGGTCTGATCAACCATAGTGTGCGTGGTTCGTCCTTCGGATAACTACTTTACGTGGATTGAGATATCTAGTGATTAGTAGATGAATGAACTTGCCCTCTAGATATGTCTAAGCATATCGTATCCGTTACATAACTGTACCGATGCGAGCATGTGGATAGGCATTACCAAAATAGGACTTCAATCCACAACTGCTTTGACAATTCCTATTTGAATTCTTTAAACACCTTGATCCTGATACTTCTATTCTATTACCTCGCCCTTGAACTCTTTATTATTGATCTCCGTCTTTCCTTATTTTGGAAAGATGAAACCTCGTGCTTGGTATAAGTTTGATACACAGAAAGTACTAGATATACCCCATAGGCCGATCACATACTTGAGGATTATTCTTTCGTAATTAAGGACATATCATATATGATATAATCGTCGTTGAAGTTTTGAGGATTGAATGACATGAGTAAATAAATTAAGGAATATTTTTCTTAAAGTATATAGCCTTCTGTGATAGATGGGTAAATTCTAAGTTGGGTAGCAGTGCATTGGCAACTCGAGAGGAATTTCTTTTAGATTGTGATTGAGTAAGATTAGATTGGGAGAGGTTCAAGCCATTTAATTTTGAGAATTTTAGAAGAATGACTAAGATGATGAGGATTAATAAATTTTAAAAATCTTGATATTGAGGACCCAATATTTATACCTTAAGTACATAATTTAAATTTTTGAGTATTGAAGGTAAAATCATCAATTTGAATTTGAAGGATAAATATATAATTTCAGACTTGAACATTGGTGAACTGTATTTAAATTATTTTTCAATTTGATGATTTAAATTAAGAATTAAAATTTGATGGTTGGACTACCTATTTGAAATATTGAGGATGTGAATAGAATTTAAAAAGTGAAAGAATACAAAAAAAAATTATAAATGAAAATAGGAATAATATTGGACTCGAATTACTTCTAGAGGAGATTATGATAGTTGGAGATCGTGAGGTAAAATTTGATATGGGTTATTTAAATCTTGAAGATATTATATGGATTCAATTTAAATTTGGATATTGATGATTTGGAAAAGTGAGAAGAGATTACAATTGGTTGAATTTTGATTTGAACAATGATTATCTTAATTTTGAAATGATCGTGATAGATTTGAATAGATTTTGTTATTTAAATTTTTAGAAGAGATTGCGGTTGACGTACCTTATGTACGAATGTGAAGGATTTAACAAATTATGCCTTATTTTAATTTCGAGGACGAAATTATTTTAAGTTTGGTAGATTGTAAACTCCCTCACCCAAAATAGGTATTTTGTGTATATTTTATATTATTATATTTATTATAGATGTTAAATTTATTTAGAGTATTCTCTTAGTTAATTAGAAAATAAATTTTTTTTGTATATTTACTTATATAAAAATTTATTTAGAATTATTTTTAGGCTATTTTAGATTATTGGGATTTTTCTATAATTTTTAGTTAATTAAAAATAAGTAACACTAATTTTCTAGGACTTTGAAGAATTTATTTTATATTCAAACTTAACTAAAAATATCCCAAAATTTTATTTTAGGTTCTAAATTGTCACATATATTTTCTAGAATTATTTGGGACTTTTCTGAGTATTTTTAGTATTTATTGGGAGTAATTAGGCTAATAACTAATTTTTAGGACTTGTAGAATTTATTGTGCAATCCCAGGAATATAGAATGGACCCACGTTATTTTCTAGGGTTTATAATATTATTATATATTTTCTGGAATTATTTCAGAAATATTTAGAATAATTTTAGTATTTATTTTTAGTTATATGGCTAAAACTAATGTTTAGAGCTTCTCCTAATTATAGTAGAAAACTTATGAACATAAAATTATCCCAAGTATTTTTCTAGGGTTTCTGGATTCAAAATATATTTTCTGTAATTTTTTCAGATTTTTATGATTATTTTTAATATTTATTTGGAGTTATTTAGATTTAAAATGACTTAAATAATATTTTGATAAAGGCAAATCAAAAATAAATAATATAAATAAAACCATCCAATCAGATTCTAACACGTGTCAGCCTATAGATATCCATTCAGCCGCAGGTACATCTCTCTCTATATATATAATATGATAACCCTAATTATCCCATTATTTTAGAGAGAGAGATTTTGGAGAATTGCCATCTAGGGTTCCTTCATCTTCCAGAAGCCATTTCGCATAGCTCCGAACTCCAAACGAGGCCTAGTTTCTTATGTTAGAAAGATATTGAGGTTAGCTTTCTGATTATATAAAAAAAATGCAAAATTATTAGTATTAAATTCTAGAAAATTCGTAGAGCACAGCATGTCCAAAAATAGATGTATTTCGATGTTTTCGTAATTCCGGGAGAACCAGGAATTAAAATCATGAACCGTTTAAAGTTTCGGAAAGCTAATGTCGAGATCATAGACATATATTTTTCTCAGAATTATTTTGGAGTATTTATATACTATTAATTCTGTAGAACTTCTAGGTTAGAATTTAACCATCGGTGCACAATACAAAATTTGTATGTGCCATAATTCCCAAACGAATTTGAATTCGGACGAGCCATAAATTCCAGCATGTTTTTGACGCTGAAATCTACAGAAAATCATACATGAAAGTTGAGTTTGTGTCGGTTGACTTTTTGGTCAACAGATCGTCTCGATTTGCGTGTCATGAGTCTCGAGTTGATAAAATTCAGTTCTTTGGACAAAATTAGGGTTTAAAAATAAAATTAGATTATAATAAGATTAAAATACTATTTTAGGTTATTTTATTCAGAATTAAAATATATTAAATGGAGGAACATATTTACCCACTTTTGTAACCTAACTTGTTTAATTTATGTGACGGGTAGATCGGACGACGCCTTGAGTTGGGACTTCATCCTTTTCAGACCAGGCAAGATACCTTGCCAAATTGCTTACAGTATTTTATATGCTTAGTATATTTCTGTATATTTATTGTATTTCTATTTATTGCATGTGTAGTTCCTTTCGATCATTACTATATATTAGATATGTTGACACACACTTGACACTTAGTATCATAGAGGACAATCATTAGGCGTATGGGCTTTTAACCACTCTGGTAAACCGTAGTATATAGTTCGCACTACGAGCGTGTGTCGCGCTGGTCGCTACCCCCACGGTATGTCAATTTCTGGAGTCTCGTTGGTCGCTACCCCCGCGGTATGTCGATATCTGATGTCCATTGACGTGTGTGTGAGTTGTGAGATAGATCGAGTAGCCTACCCTTGCCCATACGTCGAACAGTTATTCTCATTTGCATTCATATAGATGTCTTGTACAACGTACTTATTTATTTTTAAATAATATGCATGTTTACTGTATTCAAGTTGGCTCGCTTTTCTGTATCTTGTTACGTCCCTCTGAGGACCTGGTCCTCTGCCAGGTGTATCTGTTCTTGAGTATTTGTAGGAGCGCAGATTTGGATGGTTATATATGTTTCATGGATATCCTCTCTTTGAGCCTGTGATTGCTAGCTGGTATTCTTATATGGTATTGTTGTGTTGTACTTATTTTGTATTTGCTCTTACATTCGAGTTAGTAGTGGATTTATTTTCATCCAGCTATTATCCTTAGATACTTATGTTGAGATCTAGTTATATAGATGCTAGTTATTCATTTATATTGATTTTTTGTGGATGAGATTTAGATTGTACCCTGTGACTTGTGACATATATTTATACCACTTGTGGATTTTATATTCATATTACAGCGTACGTATGGGTTTGGTTTCCATATATTGGAGTTGCCATATCCATGCGGCTGGCATGCTTACGTGTTCCTAGTCCTACATATTTTGGGACTGGGGCGTGACAAGTATCATTTATACTAGTGTGTATAGTTGTGGATGTGCTGTTTAGAGGAGGGCGTGGTGCAGCAAAGCTGAGGCAGCAGTAACAGCGTACGGCGAGGCTGCAGCAGCAGCAGCGTGCAACGAAGCAGTAGCAGCGCGCGGCGAGGCTGCAGCAGCGCACAGCAAATCTGGAGCAGTAGCATGTACGCAGTGCGGCACTGCAAAGCAGTAGCAGCCAAGCATTCAGTTTATGTGTGCACAGCACCGTTCAGACAATAAAGTATGGTTTAGATAGATTAGATAGTTTAGTGGTTAATGGTTATAACTAGTAGTATAATAGTTAAATGCTTAGTTAGTAAAAAGTTAGCCTAGTAGCCATTGTAGTATATGTATCTATGTATGTAAATTATTGTTAAGTACTATATGTAGATACGTAGTATTATGAGGTAAGTTAGTAGATGTGTATCATATTTAGTTAGTATCTATGTATTAGTATATATTATATGTTAGTAGTAATAGGTAGTTAGGTATTAGTAAAATATTAATAGTTATAGCTAATAGTTGTATTAGATAAATATATATTAGCCTATAGTTTAGAGATTGGGTAGATAATATATACTAGAGTGACATTACCTTGAGATACCAAGGTAAATGCTAAGGTAATTGGGGATACCCAAGGTATTGGGTTTGGGTATCAAGATAAAGATTTTGCAATGCGATACCAAGTTGATTCGAAACCAAGGTATCCATTTAGCACTTGTAATTAGGATTTTATATATATATACCGTTTGATATGTACATATATGTTATATTTATCCCTTGTTTGTGTATCCTGAGATACGGTATCTTAGTATCCTAAGATGTAGCTTGTATGGCCTAGATTCATAGTGTGTGAGTCCAATATCTTTGAGTTAGACTTATGCAACCTAGAAATATGTAGTTGACCATAGTTTGACCATAGTTTGACTATAGTTGACCATAGTTGACTTAGAGTTGACCTAGTTTGACTTTTGACTTAAAAATAGTTTTATGACCTAGAAGTTGACTAATTTAATTTATTTTTCATTCCCAAAAACTTGTATTAATGCAATATTCCATATATAGGTCTGTGACACTAGTTCGAACATTATTTTTTATTATTTGCTCTGGACCACAGGCGAGTACATTCTTTGATAGTTACCATTATTTGATTACCACTATAATTCAAGTATTTAAAAATATTACTTATGATTCTTGACACGATGGTACACGGATTGGTATTGTTATTGGATCGTCAGTCATGCGATGTTACCTTGATTATAGAGATGGTATCGGATACTGTCCTTGTTGGTATTGGATAACATTGAATATTATAGATTAAACATTGGATACATTGGCTAGTGATGTGTCATGATTCGATCCATTATATCAGTCGGGGCGGGAGAAATACCAATTAAATATGTGATCAAGAAACTATCGACTAGTAGTGTAATCATTGGCTACCAACTAACCATGTAATTCATGTATGGTTGAGTTAGATCTTTAGTGTAATCATTGAATCTCCCAGGCCGATCACATATTTAGTTAGTATCTCAAATCACATAGTTATTGTAGATTCTATTATTCAGTTCATTAATTACCTTGTTCTATTCTGACATTATAGTTCATTCCTTTATTCTTGTATGCATTGATTATATTCTGTTGCTAGTATTGCCTGTTCTCTCATTATTCTTGATTATTAGTTATATCCTCATTGTAGATAGCATCTTCTATTTTATTGTTTTATAGTTTTTGTCAATTAATTGAAACTACTATTGGGTTGTACTTTGCTCCATTCCTGACTGAAAAATATTTTTTAGAGGATCCGGGAGATTGGTGTCCAATATACTATAGATCTCAGCCTATATATGGTGCAGACTTGGACCCACTAGTTATGGAGTGACTGCCGAGAAATTTAGTCAATTTTACTAGTTAGCATAGTTAGTTATCTTTAGCATTTTGGTACCGAATTTATTTCTGGCATATTAGTGTTTGGATATTATTTCTATTTGTTGTTGTTATATTTTTAATTGCTTAGTTATGTTAGACTTCTGTGATATCTTCTCGTGTCATAGTAATGTGATTGATTATTGTGTTGAACTAAGTTGATTATACTCTCATCTTAGAGTTGAGATATTATTGGAGGTTTATACTTTATTGTAAGATAATTAGATAGTATAGTTGAGCAAGAAGCGTTCTACTGCCGATGCTGCGGCATAGGCTGGGCGTTGTTCCCGACTTGCATCCCTACACCGGGTGCGGGTCATGACACATTTTTAGTGGTGGTCCATGCAGGTCAGGCTTCACAAGTTATGCAATATCGTGGTAGTGCGACGACTTAGTTGTACTACTGCGAGCCTGCGATAGGATATAGGATATAGGACATAGGATACTAGGATAAGAGAGGGATACTCAATCACTACTAGAAATTCCAATCTGAATTGAATCGCTACTTTTGATTCCTTCTGAATATTATTGTCCTTCCTTGATGATATCTTATCTTGTGTCGAATTGATCTCTTTTGTTTCGATCTGTCTTCAGGATGCCGCCGAAGACTAGATCCCATCAATCGGGAGCAGTTTCTGCGAGGTCTGCTACCTCTTAATCTTCCACTCAGGCAGTAGGGTTTGTACCTCCTACGATATCAGTTCACGTAGAAGTCTCGGCTGCCTTCGGGGGTTCTCCTCCATATGTTCCGAGGACTACTCTAGTTGCTTCGGAGGGACTTCCACCACCTCCATTTTTAGGAAATACCGTGCCGATGGTTGCACTGTTTAGAGAGATGATGGAATTACAGAGGACACAGATAGAAGCCCAGCACAGGTAGTCAGATATGATATGGCAGAGTATGGAAAATGCCCATCAGGTAGCCATAGTAGCAGTTCAGAGAGAGGCTCCTCCACAGCCACAGGATATTCAGATCAAGCCAGGCAATATTCAAAATTTTAAGAAGCTTGAGCCTAGAGTTTTCAAGGATACAGAAGGTATAGTCTATGCTGACGATTAGCTTGAAGATATCAAGCAACTCATGAAGGTCCCGTCTTGCGGAGGATCTAACGGTTGAGGCGGTAGGACTTTAACTGTTCAACGTTGCCCGCACTTGGTTCAGGAATGAGCCAATTCTTACTGATGTGGGGCAGTCTGGGGAGATATTCAAGGATCTCTTTAAGAAGAAGTTCTTTGCTCGGACGGACAGATTAGAATTAGAAAGGCAATTTGAGAGCCTTACACAAGGGAGCATATCCGTAGAGGAGTATGCCGCAGAGTTTGGAAGGCTGAGCCAATTTGTGGAGTACTTGGTAAGAGAGCCAAAAGTTCGGGCTATCCGTTTCCGCGAGGGTCTGAATTGGGAAGTGAAGATTCTCATTCCGTCTTTCTACGAGACGTATTCTGAGATACTTTCGGAGGCACGCAAGGTCGAGCGGGAGTGGAACTTGAAGCTGAAGAGGGACCGTGATATATTTGGGGGTGACAATAGCAGTGCGGGACGGCAAAGAGGTCGCGGTTCCAGCAACAGCAGTTTCCAATACAGTTCGGAGCCTACCAGCAGCAATATCAGATGCCAGAACCTATTTTTGCTCTAGTACAAGCTCCAGTACAACAGATACCACAACAGCCTCAGAGACAGGTGCAACAGGCTCCTCAATGCACTTATTGTAAGAAGACTAGGCATATTTGGGACATATGCCGGAAGAGACTTGGAAGCATGCTTATATTATGGATCAACGGTGCATATGGTGAAGGATTATCTCTGGACACTTCAACGTCCAGGCCAGGATGCAGATCGAAGGCAGAGAGGTGGAGTTAGGCCACCTGTAGCACCAAAGATTACTCATTATCCGCAGAGGGGGCTACCTCGGCAGGGCAAAATATTTACGATGACGGTCGAGGAGACCAATACTACAGATGATGGGTTAGAGAGTCTATTCTTTCTTTCTGTTCCTTTCATCCATTTTGAGTAATTGTTTCTTTAGTACCTTTTGGATGCTTGTGTTATATAGTTAGTATAGATATAGAATACCTTGACAGAGACAACAGTAATAAGATAGGTGGAGACCATGAACATGCATGTTATTCTTTGCATAGGACTGTTCTTGGTGTGATAAGACGTTATTGGACTACGATTGCTTGGGGTTTGACCTAGAATGAGTACGATCACCCTTAAATTTTGAGGACAAAATTATTTTAAGGGGGATAGACTTGTCACTACCATATTTTCTAGAAAAAGATATTTTGGTCATTTCATAATTAATTAAATATTGTGCATGTTAAATATTTATTTATTGTATTATTTATTTATTATTAGAATATTAGATTTATTTTTTGACTTGTGTTAGTAGACCTAACTAGTTTAGTTTAGACTCATGGACCAACATGTATTAATTGTTAGAATTGAGCCCAACTAGAAAGCCCATTAATTAGGAGGATGATTAAATTAATTAAACCATTGGACTAGAAGCTTCCTTCCTTAATTAAGTTCTTCATGAGAGGCCCCAAGGAGTATTTTAGACTTTACATAGTAGCTTGAGGGAGGGGACAAGTGAGGCCTATATAAAGGAGATAAAAACTTTCTCTCTCTTTATTTTTTATTCCAAATCTAGATCTAGAATTTCTCTCAACCAAATTTCATCAAATTCCTATCAAATTTCTACCCAATTCTTTCCTAAATCACTATTAGAGACTAGAGAGCAAGAATAAAGAAGGAGAAAGCAAGAATCTACAAAAAGGAGCAAGGATCTACAAGTTGGAAGCTAATTTTACCAATTTTGGAGGTTTTATTAAGAATCCATCTTCTAATAGGTACAATTTAATTTTTTCTCTTAAATTAGGTTCTAAATCTGAGATTTAACCATGAAAAATCAACCCATATATATAGGCTACCCATATAATTTGGTTTTGTATTCATAGGAGGCCTATTGAGAAAGTTATGGTACTTTTATTTCAATTTTAGGAGAATTCCGAGATTGACAATTGTTGTGTGTGTCAATTGATCATATAGATCAATTTGGCATATGCTTGTGTGTTTGGGGCTAGTGTCATATCCACAATTGGGTACGTGTAGGTCGTATTCCATCAATTTGGTGATACGTGTTGACTTAGGGGTTTTCCCTCCGACACGGGACTTTGTACATGTCACATTTTAACACGGACACGTAGATTTATATTTGACTCTTCATATTATTCATAAATAATATATATATATGACTTATTCGTGTCTTTCGAGGTACGTTTGGATGTGTGGTGGACTCGTGTCGCATGCGTATCCTAGATCTAGTGGGATACGGGGTGATACGTTCCATGTGTACGCAATTTAAATTGAAGATCTATTTCTTTTATGTTCTTATTCATGGAGAAATAAAATTGTATATGTATATATATATACATTGATGTGTATTTATATCTATGTAATATTGTGTCTTAAATCTATATATCTATGTATATACTATATGTGTATATATTGAGATGTAGCTATTTCTTCTACATAAAGTATATTTATATATTATAGTATATATATCTATATGTATATGTGTATGTTTATATATATATTAATATGTATGTATGAAGATGTATATTGGTATATGTATAGCTATGGGTATATTTACATGTGTATATGTGTATAAGTTGTATACTTAAAGGTGTTTGTATAGTTATATGTATTTGTATATGTTATCTATGTTTATGTATAGATATATTAACATATCTATAAATAAATATATATATATATATATATATATATATATATATATATATATATATATATATATATATATATATATATATATATATATGTATGTATGTATCCATGTGTATAGTATATGGATATATCTATATGGTTATATATCTATGTAAGTATCTATATGGTTGTGTGTTTGTGCAAGATGAGTAAGTATTTGAGTGAGAGTGGGAGAGTAGTATCATTTATACTAGTATGTGTAGTTGTGGATGTGCTGTGTAGAGGAGGGCATGGTACAGCGAAGCTGAGGCAGCAGCAGCAGCGCGCAGCGAGGCAGCAGCAGCAGCAGTGCTGCAGCGAAGCAGCAACAGCGTGCAGCGAAGCTGAGGCAGCAGCAGCAGCGTGCGGCGAGGCTGTAGCAGCAGCAGCGCTGTAGCAAAGCTGAGGCAGCAGCAGTGCTGCAGCGAAGCAGCAGCAGTACGCGGCGCACTACTAGAAAAATTGAGATTAGCGACGTATTTTAGCGACGTTTACATCATCTCAATGTAATAGTATAAGATACTATTATGCTACTAATCAGCAGTTGCTTCATTATTTTTCAGCACATATAATGATGAGTTGAGGTCGGTTAGACCCTACATAACAGACAAAGAAGTAGAACAAGATATGAGATGCCATTTTTCTTCTTGGTTGAGCGCATATATAAGATGCTTGGTAATTACTTTTTATTTCTGCACTTGCAAAATAAATAACTTACTATCGCTACTTTGGTATTTAGGTCGATCGTCTAATATTACCCAAGACTGAATCTATTAGAACTCTAGCCAAGGGACCAATTACTGCCTTAAAAATATGTCCAAGTTTCTGTGTGAATGGGTTTAGGTTCAAGTCAACAAATGCTCCTATCAGAGACAGCTTTCTGGATCTTGATTCCACGAAAAATAGTTGTTTGTGTATCAAATCTTCGAACTACAAAGACGTCAATCCGGGCAATGATTTTTTTGGCATCTTACGAGAGATTGTGGAGTTGACATATAATTATGGCACAGAACCTGCTAATATCGTGTTATTCAGGTGTGAATGGTCGATCCGATTCAAGATCAAGGTTAGAAAATTGACAAGTATGGCCTTGTGGATATAAACTACAAGCGTAGATATCAAGGCTACGAACCATTTGTCCTATCAAGTCAGGCTCAGCTCGTGTACTTCACAACTTATCCTAGACGGGGGACAGCGAGGTCGGATTGGTGGGCAGTATGCAAGACTAAAGCTAGAAATACCTTTGACATTGACGAAATAGCTTATCAGGAGGACGATCTACCTCTTGTAACAAATATTGTAGATGTGAACTCAACGAAAGTTACTCATTACACGAGTAATAATGTAGAAGATGTAGAATTATCCAAAGAGGACGACGAAGTAGATGAAAGTGAAGACGAAGAAGAGGAAGAGGAGGACGAGGAAGGCGAACAAGATGAATTTTCTGAAGATGATTGAAAATAAAATATATTGTATATAGAATGTAACTATATTTTGACTGTAGAATGTAGATCAAGGTTAGAAAATTGACGAAGTAGATGTACCCATTAACGAATATATGTATTATATTTTGACTGTAGAATGCTTTGAGATATGCATCATATTTCGACTGTAGAATATACTATATATTTGTGTTTCTCTATATTCATTATATATTGTTATCAGATATGACAAGACAACGCGGAGGATTCGACAGGTCCCGAGGTAGACAGAATGCCACTCCGGTACTGTCTATTGTTGGTTCCGGATCATCGTCGCCCAGTACTCCAGTATATCGATCACTCACATCTCCGACTGTTGGGACGAGTAGTTCCTAGCGTGATAGTACACCCTCGTCCAGCGTTCCTCCTGCTGACAAAACCATGGGGACAGATGAGCATGTCGAGGAGGTCGTGCCCACGTTGTCCCAGCATCAGCAAGATCCTCCATGCGCACCTCCGGAGGAGACGATGACAGAGATTTGGGCCGACGGTACAAAGTAAGTCAATTAGATGGTTTAGTATATATTTGTGTTTCTCTTTATTCATTGTATATTGACTTTTTTAGTAATCTAAATTATTATCTCTGTATAGATATCGTCCATCATCGGTTCAGAGATGCCTAGGCCGATTTCTGAGGAACAACTATGGTGGCCCTTGGATCAACTACTCTGAGGCTCCGGAGGAGAGGAAGGCGTTCTGGTTTGCGCACTTCCAGGTAAAAGTATATTAAATAAATCCTCTAATTTATGCATATTATATAACTTATTCGTGATGCTAACTTACTAAATTATTTATTGTAGCAAATATATTTTTATCCTCCGCACCGGGCCGAGTTGATCTAGCGGCTCTTTCCTACCGTTGCCGCCAAGCTTATCCGAGATGCTCTGGATGACCAAAAGGCTCGTGATCGTGCTGGAAAACCGATCCAAGGTTGGATCACGCCTGAGCAGTGGACTACGATGAGGGTAGATTTGATGATCCGAGCTACAAGGAAAGGTTTAAGAAGGCCAAGGCGGCTAGGCAGAATACTGCCAAGTGGTGTGGTGGCTCGATTTCGATGACGGAACATTTTCGTCGTTTGGTATGTTTTTTCTTTTAAAATATATTATTTTAATATAAGTACCATAAAATGGTACTTGGAAAAAATATTTAAGTTTAGTAATAAATAATATATTTTTAACAGGTACAGAGGGGTGAGGATGCAAACATGGTGACCGTCTTCTTGGCCACCCATCGCAAGAACGGAAATTTCATTGATGAGAGGGCCTCACAGACCTATGTAAGTATTACTTTACTTTGTGTTAATTTTAATATAACTTAGGCAATTATCGAGTTTCCAAACCTTTCTAGGCCGAGTATCTTAGGCTACGTGAGTGGGCGACTGCTAGTGCATCTACACCTGGAGAGGCTGGTACTTCGTCGCAGCCCGCTCCATCTCCGTCGGCGGACGACCTGTGGGTGATCGCAGTTGGTGGTCTCCAGAGGGATACGTACTACGGTACGGGCTCCTATGGCGCCCTGGTTGTGACGCAGTCATCTAGGGCCTCCCCGACAACTGCGCATTCTACACACCCCTCGCAGTCGCAGCCCTCGCAGTCGTCGGCCAGAGTCCAGGAGGCCGTCCAGGAGGCCGTCCAGGAGGCCGTTGACCGTCAGATTGCGTCTCTCCGTGACGAGTTGCTGCGAAGTATGGAGGAGCAGCCCCGGTCCCAGCCGCAGGCGGACGATCCGATGCTCATCGCACGATTGGATATGCTCGACCGCAGCATAACGGAGCTACGGGATTTGACAAATGATATTAGAGCCTCCAATGACCGCAACATCATATTGCTGCAGGCGTCACAGCTATCGATGGGCGAGAAGCTGACGATGATGCAAGATTCAATGGTTCATAGCAGTACGAGGCTGTTATCTACCATGGCTTCTTACAACCAGCGACTCGCAGACTTAGAGCGGGCACGGCCTCCTGGTGCGCCTACATCGACACAGACTCCACCGACGTCACTGCCTTCTCCATCGGCATCGGTGTCGATTCCACGGGACGAGTATGAGGAGTTCTTATCCTTCAAGCGCACCGGTGGTCAGCCTCCTACAGATCCGCAGTAGTATAGTTAGTTACTGGATATTTATATTTTTTTATTATTTAGGATGCGATTGTATGGATATAAATTTGCCATATTCTTTACGTTTACAATGAGATTTGTTGGATGCTTTCTTTTCTTCAAATTTTATTATATTATTCATATTTTGGTTTACAACTGATGACTGATACTTGGCCTGTATTTACCCAGTGTACTAGAATTTTTTCCCTTGGTACTGCAACTGTGTTCTTTATTCAATTATTTCTACTACCATCATATACCTGATAATGAACCCAAGGGGGCTGGTAAACTCAGAAATACAAAAAAAAATTATTTTTTTTGGAAATTAGCGACATTTTTAGCGATGTTTAGCGACGTTCACTTACGTCGCTAAATACGTTGCTAATTAGCGATGCTGTAACAAGTCGCTAAATACGTCGCTAATAACGTCGCTAAAAACGTCGCTATACGTCGCAAATTGCTGATATGGCAGTATAGCCAGGTCATTAAAGACGTCGATGTAACGTCACTATATAAGTCGCTAATCAGCGATATTTAGCGACTTTAATAAACGTCGCTATTTAGTGACTCGGCGTCGCTAAACGTCGCTAAATTTTGTGACACATTAAAGTCGCTAAAAACGTCGGCATAGCGACGTTTTTTTTTTGCGACTTGATTTTTTCCGACAACTTTAAAACGTCGCTAATTACGTCGCTAAACCAAATTAGAGACAATTTTTGGTTATTTAGCGACATTTTTAGACGTCGCTAATTTGATTTTTTCTGGTAGTGGCGAGGCTGCAGCAACGCACAGCAAATCTGGAGCAGCAGCATGTGCGCAACACGGCGCTGTAAAGCAGTAGCAGCCAAGCATTCAATTTCTGTGTGCGCAGCACCGTTCAGACAACAAAGTATGGTTTAGATGGGTTAGATAGTTTAGTAGTTAATGGTTATAACTAGTAGTATAATAGTTAAATGCTTAGTTAGTAAAATAGTTAGCCTAGTAGCTATTATAGTATATGTATCTATGTATGTAAATTATTATTAAGTACTATATGTAGATATGTAGTATTATGAGGTAAGTTAGTAGTTGTGTATCATATTTAGTTAGTATCTATGTATTAGTATATATTATATGTTAGTAGTAATAGGTAGTTAGGTATTAGTAAAATATTAATAGTTATAGCTATAGTTGTATTAGATAAATATATATTAGCCTATAGTTTAGAGATTGGGTAGATAATATATACTAGAGTGACATTACCTTGAGATACCAAGGTAAATGCCAAGGTAATTGGGGATACCCAAGGTATTGGGTTTGGGTATCAAGATAAAGGTTTTGCGTTGCGATACCAAGTTGGTTCGAAACCAAGGTATCCATTTAGCATTTATAATTAGGATTTTATATATATATATATATATATATATATATATATATATATATATATATATATATATATATATATATATATATATATATATATATATATATATATATATATATATATATATTGTTTGATATGTACATATGTGTTATATTTATCCCTTGTTTGCGTATCCTGAGATACGGTATCTTAGTATCCTAAGATGTAGATTGTATGGCCTAGATTCATAGTGTGTGAGCCCAATATCTTTGAGTTAGACTTATGCAACCTAGAAATAGGTAGTTGACCATAGTTTGACCATAGTTTGACTATAGTTGACCATATAACACTTAGAGTTGACCTAGTTTGACTTTTGACTTAGAAATAGTTTTATGACCTAGAAGTTGACTAGTTTAATTTATTTTTCATTCCTAAAAACTTGTATTAATACAATATTCCATATATAGGTCTGTGACACCAGTTCGGACATCATTTTTCATCATTTGCTCTGGACCACAAGCGAGTACATTCTCTGATAGTTTCCATTATTTGATTACCACTATAATTCAAGTATTTAGAAATGTTACTTATGATTTTTGACACGATGGTACACGAATTGGTATTGTTATTGGATCATCATTCATGGGATGTTATCTTGATTATGGAGATGGTATCGAATACTTTCCTTGTTGGTTATAGATTAAACATTGTATACATTAGCTAGTGACGTGTCATGATTCGATCTATCATATCAGTCAGGGTAGGGAAAATACCAATTAAATATGTGATCAAGAAACTATCGACTAGTAGTGTAATTATTTGCTACTAACTAACCATGCAATTCATGTATGGTTGAGTTAGCTCCTTAGTATAATCATTAAATCTCCCAGGCCGATCACATATTTAGTTAGTATCTCAAATCACATAGTTATTGTAGATTCCATTATTCAGTTCATTGATTATCTTGTTCTATTCTGACATTATAGTTCATTCCTTTATTCTTGTATGTATTAATTATATTCTGTTGCTAGTATTGCCTATTCTCTTATTGTTCTTGATTATCAATTATATCCTCATCGTAGATAGCATCTTCTATTTTACTGTTTTATAGTTTTGTCAATTAATTGGAACTGCTATTGGATTGTACTTTACTCCATTCCTGACTGAAAATATTTTTCAGAGGATACCGGATATTGGTGTCCAATATACTATGGACCTCAGCCTATAGATGGTGCAGACTTGGACACACTAGTTCTGGAGTGACTACCGAGAAATTTAGCCGGTTTCACTAGTTAGCATAGTTAGTTCTCTTTAGCATTTTGGTATCGGATTTGTTTGCTGCATATTATTGTGTTTAGATATTATTTCTATTTGTTGTTGTTATATTTTTAACTGCTTAGTTATGTTAGACTTCTGTGATATCTTCTCGTGCCACAGTAATATGATTGAGTATTGTGTTGAACTAAGTTGATTATACTCTCATCTTGGAGTTGAGATATTATTGGAGGTTTATGCTTTATTGTGAGATAATTAGATAGTATAGTTGAGCAAGACAGCGTTCTACCGCCGATGCTACGGCGTAGGCTGGGCATTGTTCCCGACTTGCATCCCTACACCAGGTGCGGGTCGTGACAGTAGCAACCAATTTTCGGTGAGATTCTTCCAAGAATTAGTTGAGCATGATGCAGATGTATTTGGAGGCTTATTCATTCATGAATGCAACAAGTACGAGATAGGTCAGTTAACATAATGCTTAGGCATGACTTAATTGAACATTTGTAGACAAATTTTAGAAGAAAAATGACAATAACATATCCTTGAGATTATTAATTGTATTGGTGTATTCTAATGTGATTTAAACTTTGCATGCTATTTTGAACTAGTGTATTATCATGCCATTTAGACTTAATGAAACTTTGCATGTTATTTGAACTAAATTTCTCTGTTTGCATCCCCAGTAAATGTTGTATACATACTATCTCTGCATCAAACAATCAAAAATTACTTTCTCACTTTCAGCTTACTGACGACTTTAGCTTTCACCAGGTGAATAAAAAATATGATTACAAGAGAATTTGATACATACACATGAACCAAAATCACTTCAACATATAGAACCAACCATTCCTAATATCAAACCATTAATTTTTATAGCTATAGTCAGCATATGAATCATCAACATGCTGAAGAAACAAATGCATAAGAAAAGCCAACTTGAAGAAGTTCAACCTGATCTTTCAAAGTGATCATGGCATAAATAGCACAACCTGATCTTACAAACTAGCAAGAAGGGCTATAAGGGAAAGTTGGGTCACTGGATCCATCCCAACCTGTCTCACAAATAATAAGTACCGAGCTATCCAATTCTTCATGTGATTTATATAACAATAACAACAACTCCATAATAATTGAAGGGTATCTTACACAAAAAACCAAAGGAACTTGAGATTTATATAATAACATCAACAGCTCGCAACTCCACAACAACAACTCCACAAAAAAATAGTAGAGAAAAACAAATGATGCAGGCAAATGAACTTCATACACCCACAAACTAAGTCAAATGATCTCAAACAACCAATTTTCAATAAAAATAGATTTTATTTTTGAAAGGAACAATTAAACAGAGATGTAGCAATCAAAATTCAATATCAAAGATGACTTCATAACAAAGCTTTGTGTATAAATTTATAATCTGATACAAACCCATGAACCCAAATCACTTCAACATTTATAAAACATAATAAATTATCTCACAGTTCATCTTGAGAACAATTCTCATCATAGAAACTATTCTGATGGTTACGAGGACTTAGGCAAATTTCATCCTCGTTCAAACGCCTTCTTCCAGTGCCACCCGGAGAATACTCAAGTGCTCCAATCTCTGTCACAAAAACAATATAACAAGAAATGATGGCAGAATCAAATTAAGGGTCACTATTAAAATTATTTACATAAATCAAAAGTACACTTTCTGATTACCATTATGTTCTTTGTCTAGAGCCTCCAACTCCCTCATTCTTGCTATCATTTTTGCTAATACCTAATCTGCACTAAGATTTGGGTCAAGTGGCAATAATTCTTTCTCAGCAACCATTAGCTCTTTTGTAATGGTTATACTTTTCTGTACAAAGTCAAGCTTTGCATTTTTTTTATAGCATGAAATGCTTGATTCTTTGTTGTTTGTTTCAATGATTCAAATCAGGACTACAATGACTCTCTCCAAGCATATACAGTTGTGTTCAGCCTTTCACTAGTAGCAGAGGATGCTTCTGAAACACCTATCCCGCTGCGAAGACGTCTCTCTTTTGTTGATTTTTGACCTAATGGTTGTTGGATAGGTGCATTGGAATGGAAACTGTTTGGAGGGTTTTCATCAACATTAAAGGGTGTACCCGAGGTTGAATCTGCATTATTTATATTTGGATTGTTGCAAGAGTCATCTATGCTATCAAGTTCGGGACTGCATGTGTCAAACATTGTTCGAACTCGACCCTGTCTACTTATATTTGGATTCCTTGCTCTACTTGGTCCAACCCGACCTTGACTACTTTCGTCCCTAGCCTCTTTTTCATTGGTAGATGAGTGCCATTTTGTGCAATGATGAAGCTCTTCCCAACAATGGAGAAATTTAAAATCCCGCTTGTAGCCTTACTTGAAAACAACCATACATGCTCCCTACTACAAACTAATACATCAATTATGGTTATGTTAAATAAGCAAACAATAAATTCAAACTTTCTAAAGGTGTTTGTGCTATATCTAAAAATGAATATATCAATTTGGTGCTTACGGAACATTCATATATCACAAAAATAAAATATGCCAATTTAACCAACAGCCAGAACCACATAAGAATTGTAAGGAACAAACATATATGGAACATAAGTTTAAAACATGCAAATTTTAAACCTTGACATTTCTCTTAGCTACATAACTTACAGCCTCAGGACATAAAAAGCTAGGTAGCTTTCAATTTTGTTCCTTTTAGAACTAGAAATTTTCCTAAATCATCAAATATAAGCCTTTTTCCACTAAATGGTAGTTAATGCGCCACTTTTAAGATAAAATGAGGCACTACTCAAATGCTATAAATAGTCAAACATGACAAATTGATAAAGTATCCAAGGCTATAACTTACAGCCTCATGACATAAAAAGCTAGGTAACTTTTAAGTTTGTTCCTTTTAGAACTGGAAATTTTTCTAAATCATCGAATATAAGCCTTTGCCGCCAAATGGTAGTTAATGCATAACTCCAAGAAGTGAATTTTACTAATCATTTACTAAAATTCTCCCAAAATTAAAGAAATAAGTGAATTTTCTTTCTTCTTAAGGAAAAAAATTAGATCTCAATCAAATATCATTAATATATGATAAAACCCGATTATATATAGAGTAAAAATCTTACTGATATAATATTCAATATAAAGCTAAGAAGACTCAAAGGAAAGAGAAATTTTCTGCAATTGGTATTGAGTTTTGAATCGACCTTAATGACAGTTACTTGCCAAATTAGTTACTTGGTTAGAGCTTAATTTTCTATAACCGGTTTTGAGTTATGGCTAGACCTTAATTTTTTGCAACTGGTATTGAGTTAAGCCATACACCAATTAATTGGACATCATAATAAAGTCCAAAGATTTTACAAATCAAATTTGTAAGTATAAAAGTTCATAGGACATCATAATAAAGTTATGACATGAATATAAAAATACCTCATCATTTGGATTGGTACCGCTACCCCTGTTTCTATGAACTCTGTTCGCAATAGCCCTTCATTTGGAAACATCAGATTGAATTGTATCCCATATATTTTCACATGCTCTTTGAGCGCGTTATGTCCCTGGTATTCGGTCTTTGAATTCATCCCACATACTCTTCCAAAATGCCTCATGAACCTGACCATTTTCCATAATTGCGTCCTCTGAAACTCTTATCCAGGATTCGAAAAGTATAACATCCTCATTCACTTTCCAGTTTGGGGCTTTTCTATTGGTCCCTTGTGCTGCCCGTGTCATAGTTTGAGTTAAAGAGGTTTGAGATTCAACACTTGTTGAAAATTGGGATAAGAATTCAAAATTGAATACACCATCAAATGAGGGATTAGGATTAGGAGGCTGGTGTTGGGTGAATAACTGTTGCTGAAAATATGATGCAAATGTTGCATCTTACATTTGTGATGGGGTAAATGACATTTCGGTTGGCCATTGGGTAGGGTATGGCACTTGAAAATGCGGGAAATTTTGTAAGGAGACGTTGTTTGTTTGGGATTGTTGTTGTGAAGCATGTTGATGTGTTGTCGAAGTGGAGGGATCCATTGTTTATGTTTGTGGTATCAAATAACCTGAAATGAAGAAAAAAAAGTTAACAAAAACTCAGTAAAAATAAAATCTCCAATTGAGAACAAAAGAGTGGCAACAAAATCTCATATTTTCTAATCAAATTATAGAATGAAGGTTTATAGTAAGTGGATAGTTGATAGCTTATGTTCAGTACTAAGTTCTTTGGCAAGCAAACTAGGGGAGGGAGTATGGGCAAAAGGAGGAAAAGAAATAGGTTTTCTAGGAAGAGAACCTAAATCTCTGTTAACATGTCAAAAAAAAGCTATACTGGAAATAAGTGGGTCATCCATGAAGCACAATATATATTAATCATAAATAAGGATAATGTGTTTGATAGATCCATAAAGCACAATATATGTGATAATAGATAGCATAAGGAGAAACATATGCATGCTAGACAATTTTAGGAGAATGACAATGCAGTGTATTGGACTGACATGGTATGAAGTTTCAGTAAAAATATCAAATTATTTATATCCATGTCAGTTTCTAAAATAGTGGAACAGGTGAAAATCAATACTAAAATTCTAATTTACATTTACAATAGTATGGTATTTTTTTATCCCCATTGTGTCAATTTGTTGCCTAAGGCTTTTTCACCAGGATCATCTAACTGATTCAAAATATACACTATAACCTATATCTTTGTCTTCATAACATCGAGGAAATACAAAGCATGATTAAACTTTGGTCTCATTTGGTCATTATACAAACTTAATTTGAAGCCTTTTTTGGTAATTGTTACTTCTCTTCTTTTACTGTGAAGTGAACAACATCACATTTTTAAAGTTAGGACCAACTCACAAAAGGAGCACCATTTTGTATCAAGGGGCGAAGTCGATATGATGATTACAAATAACTTCTAATAAAATATCATTACAACAATAAAATCTGATACATATGTATATATTATGTTAAGTAGACTGAAGCAGTTTTATTAAAATTAGAATTTAAAAATGGTGAGCAAAGCTCATAATTTTACAACATAAACAAAAATACCATCAATACAACAATAAACCCTAAGTTACCAACTCCCTTTGTTGGCCGTTTATGTAGGTTGAGCACAACAATAAACCCTAATTTATGTATACAATTTTATTTAAGACTGAGCAAACCACTCCTCCGCATCAGAGGACCGGGCCCTACTCTGGCTCCCCTCGATTCCTAGATCGGCCAACCGAAAAAACAAGTCAGAATTAGAGGAATTCGAGCGGCCCGAGATCGACTCGATGTCGATGTCTTCAGCAAGAGGAGATAAATAAGGGAAGAGAAGAAGAATAAGAAATAACACATACCTTGGAGAGGAGGAGTGTGAGACTCGTCTCACAGTATTCATATTTTATGCGGATACGTATTTTTGTGTTATTTAGTGTATTTTATTGGTTCTCGAGGAAGCTCAAAAATTCTCAAAATTGAAACTTTACTACCTGACCGATATACCAACGGTATACTACAGTATCCCGACGGTATACTATCTGACAAATATTTTTTTTTACTTTTTGAGATATTTTTGAGATATTTTGAGAATCTCTCTATATATAGTACTCGAGTTCATTTCTTTCTCTTTCTCTTTCTCTTTCTCTTCCTCTTTCTCTCTCTCTCTCTTCTCTTCTTTATTTCTCTTTTGATCTTGGAGCTTAATCTTAAGACCTAGAGTATGATTTCTGAACCCCTTCGTGGTAGTGGACTAGAAGGTTTAGGCTATGAGCTCGCTTTAAGCAAGTATACCTTGCTGATTTTATGAACTTCTTTTACTTTCTGTTATTTTACTTTCTGGGAGCTTGGTTATTGCTTTTTAGCTTAGACAAGCTTTACTATAGTTGTTCATATCGTAATTTCTAGCCTAGTGACCATTTTGGATTTTATTTCTGGTAGAATCTTGTTTTGTCCCATTTTGGTAACTCGGTAATGGATACACAGAACTATAGTTGTGACTGTAAGATTTAGTCCATATTGTGATATGAGACTTGCCCTAGACTTGACTTCTTATTAGACTTAGTTCTGATAATTTTTGGGGTTGGATTTGGCTCCCAAAAATTAGACTTGACTTTACCCATATTTATCCTTGAAAATTGGCATACCAACGGTGTACTATAATATACCGACGGTATACCAATTTCGATCGACTTGGATTTTTAGATATTTTATGTGAACCCTATCGGCATACCGGCGGTGTACTATAGTGTACCGACGGTATATCGATCATTGCCGACATTGTTAACCGATTTCAAGATAATTGTCTTGGTCGGCATACCAACGGTATACTACAGTATACCGACGGTATACCAATTTGTGGACATTTATTTTCCAGAACCTTTCATGCCTACTTGGAATGGCATATTGATGGTATACTATAGTGTACCAATGATATACCAATTTGTTAAAATCTAGAACTTGCTGTATTTTTCCTATCTCTGGACCGCTATACCGACGGTGTACTAGACGGTACTAACGATATACCGATCATGCTATTTCTTTAGGAATTCTTAGTTTTTTGTGATTTTATTTTGATTCTTCTGGCTTTTGCTTGGATATGCGATGACGTGACCTAATTTGGACATGAACTTACATGTCTTCAAATGACTTGACTTGACTTGACCAACTAGTCTTGGCGAGAGGGATTTCTTGCCCAAGGTTTTCTTCCGAAATGCTCGGATTGCACTAGTCTCAGGGACATGCCCACAAGAGGATTGAGGGACAGAAGGAGCTGCAGGCCAACAAGGAAAAGAAGACTTGACTTGACTTGGCTTTACTCGGTTTTATCCGGCTTTGCCCGGCTACACGTGATGACATGATTGACTGGACTTGACTTGGCATGACTTTACATGGCTTCATCGGACATGACTTGACTTGGTTTTACTTGGCTTTATTTGGATGGAAATGGATTCACATAGTTGTACATGGCTTTACCTGGCTTCACATAGCTTTACCTGGTTTCACTCGGATTCACATGGCTTGGTTATTGTCCTAGCTTACATGATTTCGTTCGTGCAATATATATTAAAACCTTTTTATATTACTATTAGAAATTGTTTTGTTGCATCATGTCTAGGATGGATTCTGCGGAATAAAATACCCGAATTCATACAAGAAACTGATAGGGATTATTAACTAGATATTCACTTAGTATATGACTAGGGATTTTCCTAGATTGCATGCAGTCCCCATTATTCATATGGTTATCTACTGAAGTATCTTGTGGAGTATCAAGTGATTTATCTTGTGGAGTATCTTGAGGAGTATCTGGTACTGTTTGTGCATATGGATATTTCGGATAGACTGCAGGGGCATACGATCAGAAAAAACTCTAGTATCACGTTGTATTATAATTGTTAGTAATTAGGATTGTGATAATCCTAGTAGTTAAAGTATCAAGTTGTAGTTATATGATTTACCATAATTTATGATGATGGTTAGTCTAGGCTTTATATAATTACACTTTTATTTTATGTACTTGTTACTCTATTGATTATCAGTTCAAGATATGTCTCATTATAGATTTATAATATTTTCTTTATTATCCTGAGATCATTTACATTCAATTTTTACTTTCAGTATTTGTATTGCTTGTGTTGTTGGTTTACGTTCCCAAACTGGCTTCCTTTGTGGTACTTGCTATTTGGGGCCTGACCCCACTAGTTTTGTATGGCCAGATCCAGTAGCAGCATCAGAGGATATTTCATACTTTTCTGAGGATGGTGACCACCAAGAGCACCAGACCGCTTGAGTAGATTTTCTTACTTTCCCACTCTGATGTATATTCTACTTTTATTGGCGTTTAGCTACCGAGCATGTATTTAGCTTATATTTTTGTTTGATCAGTTAGCCTACGGGTAATAGCATGATTGACATATCCTAGGATTGGTCATGTATGACTCAGATTCTAGCTAGTTTATTCATTTTGTGTTTACTAGCATTATGATCATCTATATATTATAGTTTGGGATGCTTTACTATTATATTTTAGCTGATCTTACATCTTGTTATTATTCATATTATTCTTGTAACTGAGACACTAAGGTTTGTTCGGCCTAGGCTTGACTGTTGGTTTGTAGTAGTGACCATTCATTTCTTACAGCTTCACCGTATATACGGAGTACCAGTGTGCTCTAAGTATACGTAGCTGGCCTTGTCAGTCTCGCTCTCCAGTATTCTGGTTTTAGGGCTTGACAAGGAGGCCCTCAGCAAAATGGAGATGGTGGTCCACAAACCTTGAAGAAAAATAATTGGATAGAAGAAAGTAGGACAAAGGAAAAGAAAGAGAGAGACAGAGACAGGACTAGAGTTTTGATTTTTGGTAGCTGGGAAAGGAAAGAGAGAAAGGGGAATGGGGAAAATGAAAGAGAGAGAGCTGGAGAAAAAAATGAACTAGAGAGGAAGAGGAAAGAAAGCGTGTGCCCAAGAAGAGAGAGAGAGCGCTTGCGGTTGGTTTCGGTGGGCCCCAAAACTGCTATAACGGAGCTAGCAGACGCTCCAAATTTGGAGTATCTTTTGACTTGCTACCATTTTTCAAGTGTGGACAAGTATCTATTGCATCCTTCAAGTGCAGTTATTGGACTTGGCTGCAGGACACTGAGGCTATCTTGGAGGCAGTAGGAACTCCGACTAGAGAGCATATAGCAGTAGTGATGCTATAGTTGTTGGACTTGGCTCATAATTTATGGGGATCGCAGGAGGGTTCTCTCAAAGCACCGATTCCATAGGCTATTTTTAGTGAGAGGTTCCAAGCGAGGTATTTTGACACGGTGGTGCGTTACGAGCTTCAGCAGTGATTTAACAACCTCAGGCCAGAGGGCAGGAACGTCGACGGTTACGCGGCAGAGTTTGTGAGGCTTAGTCACTTTTCTCCCACTTTGGTAGCGACCGAATTGGAGAGGGCAAAGAGGTTCCAACAGGGACTATTTACAAATTATCTTGGCGGTGGAGCAGCATGAGTTTCAGACCTTTGATGCGGTGATACGAGCTTCCAGGAGGTATAAGTACACATCGTAGAGGATTACAGATCGAGTTAGGAGCCAAAAAAGGCCCAACATTTCAGGAGGATCAGCATCCTAGTCATCAGCACCAGCTCCAGCAGTTCGACCCTAATAATTGGATCCTCAAGGAGGACAACATCATCTCAGCTCTAACCACTTTTAATACTTTGAGTTTTAAATTTTGATGGATAGATTCGCGTAAATCTATATTTTTGTCAAAGTTTTTCTTGGGTTCTAAATTTTTTTCTTGGTTTTGATCTATTAAAATATGGTATTTTAGAAAAACCAATTTTTATGGTTGATAGAGTATTCTATTTCAAGCATTTTGGCTTTTGTTTTTCTTGATTTGGAGCTAAAATAAAGTTTTTATGGAAAAAAATATTTTTTGGGTTTTGGAGCTTTTTTGCCATGGTTGAACTTGCTGTCTGGAGAAGACAAAGTTCTCATGCATCCAGCATAATATGTGATCGAGACTTCCATGCGGCATGATCCTTATGCGGCTGGAATCTTTGTCGCATAGCCGACCAGCATACCATTTTATTGGAAGCATGACTAACCATTAGACAAAGTATTCTGGAGCTAAGTGACCGAACTTCTTGTGTTTTGCTCGCTGAACGAATAAGAAATTTGCTAAGTCCAAGAGACATCTATACAGCAAGCATAGCATGCGGTAAGCAGGCTCATACAGTAGTGATTATGCGCCTCTTCTCTTGTGGACGCATAACCATATTTTGCTCTTGCACATTTTTTATAAGTTTTTCTTTTCTTCTTGACACACTTTATGACTTATCACATCCATCACTTCAATCACTTCTCTGACACATATTTAATGTACGTCACTCAACACTTATCCCAAGGAGTGGACTTTGTCCTGTCATATGCGACACTGATCCCATGCGGTACCGACCCATATGTGGCCGACTTTCCATGCAGCATCGACCCATATGCGGCCGACTTCCTATATGGCACCTATCCTATGCGGCACCGACTCTATGCGTCCCTGATCCTCATGCAGCCTATGTGCATATTTTACTATTTTGCTTGGTTTGGATGCTTTATTAAATGTTTATGATTCCATGTGTTATTTTAATGATTGCTAATGTATGTGAGCTAAGTGGCCATGTGTTAGACCTGACTATGTGCTAGAACCCATGTGATTTACCAATGATTAGTAACTTGAATTGACTATTGGTATCCATTCTAATACACTTACTACTTGATATGTGTTCCTACGTGCTAAGTGCTTCTACGCGATTATGTTACATATTTCACACAGAGGTGTGTCCATGTGCTAAGAAAAATGTGATATGATACAATTCCTCTAGCAAGGACATAATAGTTGGTCAATAACCAAGCGTGGTTAGGATTTGTTTGACTGTTGCATCATGCTGGGGTGAATCCAAATTGAACTGTAAAGTGACAAAGCAGATTTGTATCTATCGTGCCCGTACTATGGTACGATATATAAGGAGAGTAATATGTGACAACGCCATGTGATTTCAGCTAACCGTAGGGTTAACTAGGTAACTAAAATATGTAGAGCATTGGGAGGGACAGAATTCCGAGATCGTGCTTAACTAGCCACCCTCAATCATTATATGGGGAGTGAAGGCTGGACCCCATGGATATTATTTAAATTCTTATTAGTGGATGGCAATATCCGATTATTATATTGTACTATGTGTTCTATGCGATCTTAGCACAGTGGCCTTCCGAGGGACCGGTGCATACTACTATATTCTACATGGTAATTCATGGCTCGGCTAGCTCCTGCTAGAATATGGCTCGACCTGAGGATTCCTATTATACGTATAATATTTCTGGGATAACCCAGAATCCACTTAGTAAGCCGTACAAGTGATTGGCTGATTATGTAACTGAACTTAATTGTACATTGTACCTTCTGTTAAATAGTTTAGGGACATGGACTATCATGATACAATGGTCTAACCCTTGTCCTTGTTTGGTTATAGGGTTAGATTATTGTATCACGGTAGGCCATAAACCAAAACTATGAGATAAAACTATATATATGTTTATTCTTCCTAGTTTTGTTTCTTCATTCGTGCTTCCTTTGTGGTACTTGTTATTTGGGGTCTAACCCCACTGGTTTTGCTTGGCCAGATTTAGAGCCAGCACCCGAGGATCAAGCGTACTTCCCTCTAAATAATGGCACACACCAGGCGGATGGCCGCTAAAGGAAACGAGTGGATTTCTTCTTCCTTGCTTGTTATCGCATATTTTACACTTTTGGGTGTTTAGCCACCGACACTTGTTAGCCGTAAAACTGGATATTTAGTTTTCTTACATGATTATAATTAATCAGACTGCAGCTGATCATGGTCATGTACTTTTTTTACTCTACCAGCTTTCTTATTTTGTATAGTTGGGTTCCAAAATATTGTGGCAGGATGTTTGGGACACCTTACTTCCTTGTCATACATGTTCTATGTTTACTATCCTTACTTAACTGATTGAGACAATAGATATGTTGTGTGACCCTAAGTGACTTGCTTGTAGTATGCACCATATTATCTAGTTACAGCCGTGACCGCTGTACGACGTTATATACCTTGTACGGGGGAGCTGGCCAAGTCCATCTCTGTGTTCTGGTATTGGGGCGTGACATCATTTTTTTCAATTCGGCAGGAGCCATCCGATACAGAGCTTTTGATATCAGGCGAGTATCCGGAAAGGTGTCAATACTGAACTCAATTTCTCGTTCTGGAGGCATTCTAGGTATCTCCTCTGTAAATACGTCGGGGAATTCTGCTACGACATCAGTTTCACCCGAGTCTGTACCCTTCATCCAAGTATCCCGCACAGAAGCAAGGTACCCTTCATACCCTGAATATAGCACATGCCTTGCCGTCATTGCCAATACCACCATTACTGTTTTAGCCGTCGGACTATACTAGTAAGAGAACTCTGCCTCACCAGGAATGTGAAACATAACTCTCTTCTCCGCACAGTCAATTTTCGTATTGCACGCCCCGATCCAATCCATGCCCAAGATGATGTCGTAATCGTCGATGTCCAGGACTATTGTATCCAAGGACACGTACTTCCCCCAATACAAATATAATCATCCGTGTAAATCAAACTAGCAGGCAAATCTATTCCGGATGTAGTATTGACAATAAGATTCATATCTAATGGTGTCATACAAAATTTGTGTTTATTAGTAAATATAGATGATATAAAGCTATGTGTAGCACCCGAATTAAATAGTACACGAGCAAGTATTTTTCTGTAAAGCAATATACCTGTTATGACAGTGTTTGAGGCAAGCACTTCTTCTTGAGTCAGTGCGAATACTATACCCTGTCCTCCTGGTCGTGGGTTCTGAGCATTAATAATTGCCGTCTATGGAGCTCGTGGCACTTGTCCATGATTCTGATTGTACTGTTGATCATGATTCTGATTCTGATTCTGATTATGATATTGATCATGATTCTGATTTCTTCCCCCCACTATTGTACCACACAGCTTTATGATCCAAACTGCCACACTTAAAATATCTAGCCCGAGACTCATCTTGATGGTGTCCAACCCGCTTGCACTTGTTATAGTACGATCTCTGATAAGTTCCTCTATTATCATTTGTGTTCTGACGCTTGGAAGTATCAGACTCGCTTGCTGCCATGGGTCATTTGTAGTTGTTACCACGGTTGTTATGTGTCGTCCCTCGAGAATAAAAAATTTCCATCTCGAGAGCCGCTTCATATGCTTTCCTGTACGTCGCATACTTCCGATTAAGAACATCACGCTGTAAGCCTTCATTCAGACCCTCAATGAATCGTAGTCATTTTGCCTCATCGTTCGGTATCATATAGCCGTCGAACTTGGATCGCTTTAAGAACTCTGCTTCATAGTCGCTGACGGACATATTGCCCTGCTCGAGCACTATGAACTCTTTTTTCTTTCTGTGACGGACAACTGGTGGGATAAATTATGCGATGAATGCTTGCTTAAATATCTCTTAAGAGACTTTGGCTTCTTAGTTGGCACCGCACAGTACTTGTCTCTTCAACTCCCACCAGTCTTCTGCTTTGAGACGTAGCTGCATAGACGCACAATCCACTCTTTTGGTGCCTTCCACATCTAACATGCGGAAGATGCCCTCCAAAGTCTTTAGGAAGCCCATTACTTCCTCTGGTTTCGCCCTGCCATTGAACTCAGACGGATTGCATCTTTTGAATTCAGAAAACTTGAATGCCGGTCGCCTTCTTGGAGGCTGTTCAGTTTTCTCTACTTCTACTACTACTATCTCTTTAGCGGCAGCCACTGTGGTCTCGTTGTTATTCTCAGTTAATATAGCAACCAGTTGAGACAAGTAATCAACTTGCTGTTGTTGTGCTTTAAATCGCGCTTGAAACTGGTTTGTTAGCTGTGCTTGAAGCTCATGATGCTGTGCCTCAAATATTTTATAATGTGCATCATTTTGCTTCTTTTGTGCCTCTAACATTTTTGTTACTTTCTCCATTGGGTCAGATGATGTTGTTGCCTTGGAGCTATCACCCTTAGTCATCTGCAAAAGAATAACTTCCATTAGCACTCATAAAATATTTATGGGCTTATTGTATGAAACATTATTTCATACAATACTATCGAAAAGCAAATCATCTGAGAAAATCATTATTGTTTGAAAACTTCCACTTGAAAATAAATTTTTGAAGTCAGAGGAACTTTAAACCGTGCTCTGATACCGACTTATCACGCCCATATTCCGTAGAACTGATTCGTCCTCGTATTCAGTTCTGTAGAACCGTTCGTCCTTGCTGGATGTGATGCCGTACAAGTCTGGGGTTGCACTTGTACAAGGCAAGAACGTGCACATGTGTCAAAAATCCTTTTCAAACACTTCCACAACACAACAGCAGATTATAAAGCACACATTTGTATAGGAAGAAAAATAATTCTTTTATTTATTTATTACAACGAAGTACAATATTCTCAGTACCAAAATAGAAATGCTTTAACAGCTTACATAGTTTTGCATAAAAGAAAAGACTGATAGGCTGACATAAAATAAAGTTCTTATCCCATACATTATGTCCCTTTATTACATTCTTGGAAACTTGAAAGCAGCAACTAGAAATCTTTGAAATACTTTAAAATAGAAAGAAGCTTGAAAAGTCTGCAAGGAAAGCTTTATCAGAGCATCCACGGTATCGCGGTCACCTGGTTTGCCCACAGTGTCATAATTGTATTTTTATTTTATATAAGTATAAAGGTTATTACAAAATTCTAATTTACAAATTGACCTTGTTGCAATTCTTTGTTGTAGAGAGGCGGGTTTGATTAATAAACCAAACAAGGGGGAGAAACCATCAACAAACCTGGCATCCACCGAACCAGGCTTAGTGTCTCATCAATGCCATAAATACTTGGCTTTCTTCCCTTTTTCTCTATTTCCAAATAAAGACATGACAACTTCTCCTTCTCTCTTTATTTCCAATAAACCAACTCACCCCCTACTTATTCACCAGTTTCTTCACCCTTACCATCCATTCTTCTCCATCCTATTCTTCTCCATCTCCTTCTTCTGCAGCTACTGTAGTTGCTACTGCTGCTCCTATTATTGCTGTGTCTGCCGCTGCTACTGCTGCGTAAGCTGCTGCCGCTGTCGGACCCGCCGCCCGCACCTAGCGCTGCTGCCGCTCCGGATGCCATCGGACGCGTCCGCCAACCGCCGCCGACCACCCCTTTCACTCCTCCGGTCATCTCCTCCAACAAACTCCTCCTTCTTCCTCTACTTCAACCTTGGTATAAACTCCTCTTTCCCTAAATTCTTTCTAAAATTTTAGATTTAGGTTAATTTCAAGAAATATATTTATATATATGATTTTGTCATTCAAAATAAGGTTGTGAATTTGAAAAAAATTTGGGAAAGGAAGAACCCTAGGTTTTGCTCAAGCAAGGCAAGTCCTCATTTAACTTTTTCTTCAAAATATACAAATTTCAATTTTTCATATTGTCATATTCATTTTAGTAAGGATTTATATTCTGATGTTGGTCTATAATAGAATTGGTATAAATTTAATATTTAGGAATAATCATATATGTGTTGGACAAAAGACTATGACACGGTGGATTCAACTATGAATAATTTTAGAATTAGTATGATATATTTTTATATGCATGCATGAGTTTTATGTACATCTCAATTATACATATATAAATATCAATTTCTAAGAAAATAAGCTATGTTAGAAGGATTTGATTGACATGGATGTTTAGTCATAGTAACCTAGTATGAAACACAATCCTAAACTTGACATAATACACATGGACAGGAGAAATTATAGTTCTTAAATATTCATTACTAGTAGATATTCCTAGCAATTAAGAATTTACACACTAATCTTAATATAGCTGCTGTCCGAAAATAAA